>MU192669.1:649-17191 GCA_016904865.1 Pissodes strobi | reverse complement strand
GTTTAAGCCCTTAGTGCTTTTGGTTACTTTGGCTAGTTTTGATTAATCGTGCAATCAACTTTCTGTTAATTACAGTTAGTTTCAATTTATATTAGTTATTTGAACCGGTGCCGATACTTTATAACCAATTTTAATGTTTTTGGTTAGTCGCCAAAATTCGGTTACTTTGGGTTAGTTTCAACTTACTTTAATATTTTTAATCTGTTCCGATACGTTTTAGCCCTTTTTGGTGCTTTTAGTTACTTTTGGTTAGTTTTTCAATCAACTTTCGGTTACTTTCAGTTAGTTCCAATTTATTTTAGTCATTTGAATCTGTTCCGATACGTTATAATCAAATTTAATGTGTTTGGTTAGTTTTGGTTAGTCGTTAAAATTCCGTTCATTTTGGTTAGTTTTAACTTAATTTAATTTTTGTAACCTGTACCGGTACGTTTAAGCCCGTATTGGTTACTTTTGGCGAGTTTTGGTTAGTCATTCAATCAACTTCCGGTTAGTTTCAGTTAGTTCCAATTTATTTTAGTCATTTTAATCGATTCCGATACCATAATAGTGATTTATGTACCAAAGGTATTAAGTAGATGTTTATGCCCTGAGGGCGACAATGTTACAAACCCGAGGGCCTCTGGCCCGAGGGTTTATAAGTTGCCCGAGGGCGTACACATCTATTAATACGCGTGGTGCATACAAACTTTTATGTCATACTAGTTCGTTATTGCATTCACAATATGTAAATATTTAAAAAAATACGAATTCAATTCAATTATTTCAGTCCATAAAGTGTACTTTATGCCCGCACGGGCCATAAAGTGTACTTTATGCCCGCACGGGCCATAAAGTGGACTTTATGCCCGCACGGGCATAAAGTAATCCATTATGTAAATGGTATCTAAGGTATAAAAACACAGTAATGTACTGGTATGACATAAATTAAATTTAAGTTTAAGAAATAAACTAACACGATCTCTCACGCGTATGATGTCATGTGTCAAATGTAGCATGCACTTTTTCACGATTTGAGGCCCTATACCTACTAGGATAATAGAAACATTTTCAATGTTAAAATATAAGAGTTGGTTTAAAAACACAAAAGGTCATGTGAAAAATTCGCAATTATTAAAACATAAACGGATTTTTGCTCATGCTAGTGGTGACGGGCATTTTATTTTTGCCGTACTTGTTTTCTTTTCTCACTATTGTCTTTATCCAAATTTAGGTAAATAACAGAATTTTAATAAAGACATATTTGTTAAACCGATTATACGTGTAATTGAAAAACTGCATATTATTAAAAAATTATTATAAATCTTACCTGATAGGGTCTTTGGGCACCTAAAAAATGATAATCCTTCACCCACTATTATAATGCAATTATCCGCACAACAATATCTCGCCATTGTAGCGATCTTAATAATTATTTAATTCAACGCGACCCAACAGTACAGAAAATCAAGGCGTTTGCACACTGACCGTAAATTCTCCCTCGTATTGTAGCCACCGCTGGCCGCGAACGAGATTGATCCGGATTCACTTCGAAGCTAAAAACTGTCGGCGAAATTGGAAATTTGTCTCGAGTGAACCTACCGTATATATACTTATTTATACCGTGCTTCGGGCATATTAGAATAGGAGTGCCAGCAACAAACTAACAAACGCACGACTGTCATTTATTTATCTTCGGTTTCCATGACCATTCATAGCACGCTAGATGGAAAAGTGAGAATTTTCTTTTCCATGTTCGTGCTAGAGCGCAAAATAAGGATCCACGGCATTCGTCGATTTTGCGATTTCATTTCAATTTAGTAATTAGTTATTTTGCGCGCGGCTGTAGAAAATAGTTATTTGTGTATTTAGAGCGCAAAGTAACGAATTGCCGCTTGAGAAAGAAATACTTTGCGCTCGAAAAACACACAGAACTTTTTCTACAGCCGCATTTTTAAAAATTAAATGCACATTTTTCTCTATACTTATTCTGAAATTTGCAAATAACTGTCAGTTTTGACATATTATGTTCGGGCTTCGGGCATATTTGAACAGGATTGCCAGCAACAAACTGTAACAAACGCATGACTGTCATTTATTTATCTTCGGTTTCCATGACCATTCAGCACACTAGACGGAAAAAGTGTGAATTTTCTTTTCCATGTCCGCGCTAGAGCGCAAAATAAGGATCCACGGCATTCGTCGATTTTGCGACTTCATTTCAATTTAGTATTTAGTTATTTTGCGCGCGGCTGTAGAAAAAATTGTTTTTATTCATCATAACTTACTACTGATAGATTTTAAGTATTAAGTGTGTTATTGTTTGTTAATACAATAATGAAATAGATACATTTTTTTAGTATTTTTTGCGATTTTTTTTCATCAATAAGTATTCGGTATTCGGCCGACGAATATACAGTATTCGGCCGAATACCGAATACGAAAAAAGGCCGAATATGCCAAATACCGAATACTCGCCGAACATTCGTGGCATCTCTAGTTACAAATATAATATAAAATTCCTACTTCAATGCTTTCTTCACTTATTTTACTTTCAAGAATAAGTATATTGTTTTGTTTTCTAGTCTAATGATATTTCACTATTTATTCTTAACTTAAGAATTTATTGTTTCGTTACCTTTATTTCTTATTAAAAGTAATAATAAGATTAATATGTATCTCATGTTATTTATGCTTGTTATATATAAATTTTTCATTATTCACTGTATATGAAACATTGAAAGTATACCCAAGTGTATCAAATAAAATAATTTTTTTTTTAATATTATATTGTTATTGATATTATTATTGTTGAATTATGTAAGTAGACCGGTTAGGGTTCCCAAACAGTGTTAGCTCAGGCAAAGTTTACAGAATAAATATGCTCAGAACTTTCCAAGTTCACGGTTCGCTCCTGGAGTCCTATAAAACCAAATAAACATTATGGCATTTTAGTTATTTATGTGTTCGGTAGTTGAATCAGAATGGTCGAGTCGACTAATAGTGATTTTACGTACTTACCTTTAAAAGTTTGAGAGAAGGTTTTAAAACCATCTTAGATTTACCGGTGATCAACTCACGCTCCTGCTCTTGAAAAGATAATCGCCAATATCTCTCTATAACTGGCGAATTTGCTAGATTTTCCTCCCTTGGCATTTTGGGGACTACGAGAAATCTATCCTTGAAAGCACAATAGAAAAAAATATGGCTTAAGTCTTAGAACTTCATCATCATAACTCAAACTGCAGCTAGTCCTCAATATCACATTGTCAAAGCTAAACAAGCATCTCTCATTCCATTCTTAGGTTAGACTTATTTTAAATTAGCTAACTTTCGCAAAAATTTAAATCTAAATAACGATATTTCGTTTTAATTAAAAAAGTATTACTTTGTTCATTTCACAACTGAAATAGCCCAGCCCAGGTTAGTTGAATGTTAGTTAAAGCAATAACAACCACCCGATCAACTCGAGATATCTAGCTATATAAACGAAGAGGGTAGATTGCGTGAGAACTTAATAAATTTCATTTAAAAAGGGGCTTTACTTTTCAAATTCGAGCCAGTGATTGTATAAGTAGTGATGTATAACTAATCTAAGAAATTGGTTATTACTTAGGTGCTTATTAAATATTGGAAATGCCACTTATTCAAAAAGTTGACGGTCTTTCTGAAGAATATCTGGAGTGATTTAGTAGCAGTAGTGTGTTAAAGAGAGTGAGTCCTCACGGAGGAGGCAATTTACCACTCCGTGAGGACTCACTCTCTTTGAGGTACTAAGGAGTCTCTGTCCTCATGAAATAAGTTTGCGCCTCCCTGTAAAATCTTAATATATTTCCTCTCCTTTTCTACTACTAAGATACAGACATAAGTAAGAGCGTTGTTTCACCCTATAATGTAACCTTGTTGAATTACGCTTCGGTTATCCACCAATCAACACACGTCTACTGAAGGGGCTCTGACTATGAAATAAGATGTTGCCTTTTGTATATCCTTGATACATTTTATATGAAACCTTCAGCTTTTATTCCCCACTTAAACTCTTATTATAAAACTAGCAGCTTAGCGTTCTCCACTTTCATTTATTAATTAATTTATTAATATTTAATATCAGAAAAAGGAAAGAGTGGTTGCAAAAAGCAAGTGGTGAAAAAAATGTAAGTAGAAAAGAAACATCCAATAGAAGATCAGCGTGTAGAAAAACAATGTATAGAAAATGAGTGTTATATTTGCTTCAAATTAATGAAAAAGGCAGAAAAATGTGTTCCTATGTCTTGCGATCATAAGTGCTGCTTTCAATGTTTGGCAGAGTGGACAGTCACAAGGGGAAATTGTACAGTTTGTAGAAGATACTTTAATGCAATAATTTTTGAAGAACCCAAGGAAGAAGTTTCGAGTGCATATTTGAATACATCATTATTAGAAGTAGAAAAATACCTTCATAATTAAAGAAAGTCTTAAAATTGAACCAATATAAAATGGAAGATATTGTTAAACTTCGAGAGAGTTTTGGAAATTATAAATTTTGATGATTTGGGTCCAATAGACATTGGAAGATTCGAATTCATAGGTGACCATGATGTAAATAATTTCATGGAAATTGAAGCAGAACCATCCAATTCAGACCAATAATCAGGAATGGATCAGGAAAATTAATATGCAGATGGAAATGTGATGTTTCTGGAAAGCTTCAATGAAGTTGGCTTTGTTGACCGAGTGTTTTGTATAATTCAAGGTTATACATTTGTAGAAACATTTCCTGATAGAGTGAAGTACATGTTATGTTATTTTTGTTTTTGCCTTCACGGACATTTTATACAAAATTCTATTCATAAATCTATTAATACTCATTATAAGAGGAAAATGGAATATTCAATCAATGACTTGAAGTGTGTAATTTGTTCAAGATCAGTAGGTATATCATATAACCATACCAAACGCTTATGTATATTGTAATGTTACTAATGGAGCTTTCGAGATTGAGGCAAACACTCATATTCCTATAGTACCGTATTAAATAAAGCTCTTTTAATCTTTTTTGTATTAACTATAAAAAATAACTAACTTTACAAATTTTGGATTCCATTTTACTATTTAAAATGTTATAATAGCTATTTGAAAAACAACAATAAAATTTCGAAGAATAAATAAATATTTTTATTATTTATCCATTAAAGACAACCTAACTTACAAAATTGAATGTGAACGATTATATTTCTATATTAACATATTATATCAAGCTATTTAAATATTTTTTGCATTAACTATAAAAAGTAACTACCTACTAGTTAATATGTTAATTACTGCTTACGATATGCACATTTGGCTCAGTACTTCAAATAGACTCACTCATTTTCCTATAGTACCGTATTAGACAAAGCTATTTTAATTTTTATTGTATTAATTATAAAAAATAGCTACAAATTTTGAATTCCATTTAACTACTATTTGAAATATTATAGTAGTTATTTCAAAAACAACAATAAAATTTCACAGAATAATATAATTATTTTTTATTTACCCATTAAAGACAACTTACAAAATTGAATGTGAACGATTATATTTTTATATTAACATATTATATAAAGCTCTTTAAATCTTTTGTTTGCATTAACTATAAATTGTAACTACCTAATAGTAAATATGTTAATTACTGCTTATGATATGCACAATTAGTTTAATACTTCAAATAGATACAAAATTTGATTATTTCATATTGATTGATGATAAAAAATTAACGAATGATTTTTAAACAATTTATTAACGAGAAAAGCTATCTTGTTTGCTTATGTACTGATTTAATAAAATAATTCTCGTATGTCATATATTGTTTACTATATGCACATTTCGTATAATATTTCTTATTTGTATACAAGCATTTAAAGATAGAGCAACTCTAGTAGTAGTAGTAGTAAGAGTGGGGGGCCGAAGCCCGGTAAGTATGCCTATAAGCCCCTTTTCACCATCCCCGATCCGCCCTCCCCTACCTGGGTACTTCCAACACCCGGCCCGCACTGAAACGGCCCGTCACCTTGATAAAGGTGAGGACGTCCTCCCAGTCCAAATCCTTTAGATCTTCCCGAGCAAGTGTTGGTGCTCCCAGCATCTTCCTCCTTAGGCGACTCCACCTATCACAAATTCCTATATAGTGGTATGAGGACTCCTCCCCTGTCCCGCAGTTCAGGCAGAGTGGGCTGTCCCTCACGCCGATAAGGTGCAGATGTCTGTTTAGGCTTCCATGCCCAGTCAGAATACCTACCAAGTTCCTGATGTCCTCTCGGCTCTTTTTTAGCAGTCGCCTTGCTCTGGATCCGTCAGGATTTAGAATCATTTCCTTGGCTTGTCTGCATCCTTCTTTTCCTCTCCAATTGTGCTTTGTCTTGTTCCAGGCCCAGTTATTTAGTTCCTGAGAGATTTGCCTTTTACTTAAGCCCAGACAAGGTTTTGGGCCGATGAGGTGGCTCATTGAGCCCTGTCTTGCCAATTCATCAGCCCGTTCGTTGCCCTCGATGCCACTGTGCCCTGGAACCCATCTGAGTCTTACTTCCTTGCGCACAGCCAATCTGTCTAGGGCGTCTCTACATTCCTGAACTAGCTTACAGCTTGCCCTGGGTCTTTGGATCGCCCTGAGAGCGGCTTGACTGTCAGAGTAAATTTATATACTCTCTACACCTTCTGTTACTTCCGCCTTGGTTGCTACTTCCAAAATAGCAAACACCTCCGCCTGGAAAACAGTGGCATATCTCCCCAGCGAAGTGCTTTCTCCTGATTTAGTGTTGTCTAGGTATACACCGGCTCCAGATGACTGTGTATTAGCCATCCATGAGCCGTCAGTGTACCATGCGTGTACTCCGCTCGGCGTACGTACCTGGCCTGACAGCCACTATTCCCTGGATGGAAATTTCACTTGGAAATTCCTTCTCAGTCTTAATCTATCATCTGGAATATTGCCTTTGGTCGCAATGATGGGTAGATCCCTACTCATTTTGGCGGCAATAGTCGTATGGCCTTTCCCTGTGTAGTCCGTTCGCCATAGGCCACTGTCGATCATCCTTTTGTGAGCCGCCATTGCCTCTCTCTCAATCCAGATCGGGAGGTCCGGCAGCCCCAGGATGATGTTCAGTGTTGCTCCGGGAGTTGTTCTCAATGCTCCGGTAATACCCAAACAAGCCAGCCTTTGCAGTCTGGCCAGTTTCTGGGAATTAGTGGCTCTGGCCACCGCTGGCCACCAGACCACGGATCCGTAGGAAATCCTCGGTCTTATCACAGCAGTGTACAGCCACTGGAGGATGTAAGGTTTTAAACCCCACTTCCTACCTACCGTTCTCCTTAGTTGCCGCATAATCGCGGTTGTCTTATTCACCACCTGTTCAACGTGTGCCTTCCACGTCAATTTACTGTCTAAAATAACTCCCAAATATTTGACTTATTCACTTAGGCTCAGTCTCGTCTGGTAGAGTATGGGATGTATAAAACCTGTTAGATTTCGTTTCCTTGTGCAGAGAATGAGTTCGGTCTTCCCTGGGTTTACTGAGAGACCATTCTCCTCACACCAACCTTGAACTATCCGACACGCCACCTGCATACGCTCGCAGACCGTTCTCACGAACTTGCCCGTGATCATTACTAGCCCGTCGTCAGCATATGCTTGTGCGTAGAATCCCTCAAGATTTAACCTTCTCAGGAGGCTGTCCATCACCAGGCACCACAAATGTGGCGAGAGGCAGCTGCCTTGTGGGCAACCCCCTCTTACCCCGGCTTCGACGCGAACTTCTCCCAGCGTGGCGCTGATCTTTCGGTCTGCCAGTGCCGTTTTTACCCACTTGACCAAATGAACTGGTGTTCTCTTGGCCTGGAGGGCTTGACAGATAGTTTTCGTTTTAGCCTTATCGAAAGCTCCTTCTACGTCAAAGAAGAGCGCTAGTGCCATTTCTTTGTTTTCTATTGCCTTTTCAGCCCTTCTAACTACAGAAAGGAGAGGCGTTTCAGTCGACTTCCCCCTTCTGTAGGCGTGCTGATTATCATGTAGAAGAGAATCAGTTGAGATCTCTTCCATGATGAACCTGTCAATCATTTTTTCCATTGTCTTCATTAAAAATGAAGTTAGACTTATAGGCCTAAAGGACTTGGGATGGGAATAGTCTCTCTTTCCTGCCTTGGGGATGACGACGACATCCGCTGCTCTCCAAGCTTGTGGAACGTACCCTAGTGCTATGGTGGCCTCGAATACTCTCTTTAAGTAAGGGAGTAACGTGTCAAGGCTCGCCTGCAGCATCATGGGTATAATTCCATCCGGCCCTCCTGCCTTATATGGACTGAACTCCCCCACTGCCCAAGTTATGGATTCCTCAGTCACCACACTGCGGGCAAGGTTCCAGTCCATCTCTGGCTCTGGTTCCTCGTCCCAGATGGTAGTCTGTACCTCTCCGGGGAAGTGGGTTTTTAGAAGAAGCTCTATCGTTTCCTCTCTGTTCGTCGTCCATTGTTCGCCTGTTTTCAGAGAGCCAATCTCTTTTTGTCTTTCCGAGCCCAGCAGCTTAAGCAGACGCGCTGAGTCCGAGAGAGACTCCATCACTCCACAGAATTTCCTCCAGCTGTCTCTTTTGCTGCGTCGGACCTCGATTTTAAATTTCCTTCTGGCTTCCAGATACACATCCCAGAGCTCCGGCCGCCCTTCCCTGAAAGCGTGGCGGTGTGATCTTCTCACGTCTTTTTTAAGACGGTCCAGAGTATCACTCCACCAAGGCAGCCTCTTGGCTGAGAGCAACTCTAAGAAATCAGTTCACGAGGTAATGAAGTAATATGTTCAAGAAATTGGACATTTTCATTAAAAATATAGAAGAACTGAAAAACGTATTGAATCATGTTCCAATAAAAACTTTGTGTTTAAGAAATTTGCCAGTTTAAAAATAGGAGATAAGTTTTGGATATTCAAGCGTTTAAAGACGAAAAAAATAAGTTTTTACCTAAAGAATTGGCTGCCTAGCGTGGAGAAAAAGTTAGTCATTATGTTTTGAAACAATCATTTTCTTTGAATTCTCTTTCTTCTGAAGCGCATAACCAAGCTGTCTGGTTAATGAAAAATCACCATTGCATTAATTGGAATATCGGTTATACCCCACTTCAAAACTTTTCAACAATTGTAAAAAAATTGAGTGAAGAAGCGCAATTGCTAAGAAAACATTCCAGCAAACCAGTAATTGATTTAGATGAAGAACCAATTTTAAATGCTTCAGCACCTAAATGTTTTTATCATTCAAAATCACCATCTATGTGTGCGCTTTCGAATGTATTTTATACGTACAATAATTTTTTTATGAATGAATAAAACAAATATATTTTATTTAACTTTGTTATATTATATACATTTTATTCCCTACATTTTCTAATGCATTTACATTCTTATAATATAATTTTAACATATTAAGTTTTAATACAAACTTTGCTCTGTCTTTGGTTTTTAAGAACTCGCTACAAACTTCTACACCCTTTTTACAAAACACAGCATGTTGTATATAGTTCTCATACCACAACATATCTTGAACTTCAGTGTCATTTCCCGTACGTGCATAAAATCGCGAACACGCTTCCGACATTTGAAAGTTTTCATACAGTTCCAATACAAAGTTCTCCATTTCTTACACAAACGCTTCAAATTGAAATTCTTCCAATTCTTCTTCTGCTAATTTTATCACATCTAATACGGTTCGATCTTCTATATATTTCTTCGAATTAACCACTTCAACAAAAAGTCCTAATTGTTTCAGTTCGACTACAAACTGCAATACATTGAAATTTTCAAAATATTGAGCACATGCGGACACACCTTTTCAATAATATTCTGCAAACTCACAATAAAAGTCAACATATTCTGGTCTGCTATACATTATAATAATAATTATATGAGGCTAATTGGCTAAAGTCTCCTTGTAACTTTTTCATAAACTCATCCATAGCTGTTAATATAAGGAACCGAGAGCGGTTGAAAGATCCTAAGTATCACTGTTCCTTATAAACACAAAATTGTCTCTTATTTCAAACATTAACATGATCTGGGGATTATATAAACTTCATCATCAAAATCTTCTTCATCATTATTCGAATCATAATGCATAATATATTTAAAAATATCTATATATATTTAATTTCCTTCACAATTGCTCTTGTTTTATTAGTATATTTTATATTAATGTACTCACAACACAATGACTTCTACACAATGAGGAAACAGCATTACTTTTTAACCATTCTGTTAAGCAATCTAAGCAAGATTTGCGACTACAAGAATTTGGAGTACAAATATTTTCTGTTTCCAAAGGATTGAAACAAATAGGACATTCTTCTTTTAAGTGCACTTCACTTTTATTTTTTTTAACTAACTGTTTCTGAGCTAACTCTTTCTGAATTGACTCTCTTGAGTACTCGATTTCTTAATTTGAGTTCTTCCATAGAGAACTAAACTGTAAAATGAAGAGATATATACAGATCTGCTGGTTTTGTTGAGTTTATTTAAGAAGGAAGGGAAAAAATCAGGGTCGGTTGAAAGTCGTGTTGTAAAAACGTCCTTTACTTAATCGCATTTAATTAAGCACGCCACTGGATAAAAGTGCATTCCGCGGACGAATGCACAATGTGGAATGTGGCAGTTAACGCTCCATAATTCTAGAATCAGCCGTTTGGCCAACCGTCGTCGATATCCCAACCGACTCGTTCGGGTGGAAATTTTTAGCCGTAAGCGCGTCGCTGGAATTAAAATTAAATTTAGTTTTAGTTGCCGATCAGCTCCCGAGAAGGAAAGAAGTAAGAGACCACGTTAGGCCAGCGTCAACGTTGAACTTCAAGAATCCTAAAGGACGAGCAACTCATCCATTTAGCACCTAGCCCCATATCTCTCAGGAATTTATGAGATTTTCCGGCATTTTTGGCCACTAGGGACTTAGCCAATTTTTTAATATCTCGAAAAAGATAGGGCTGTACTAAGCTTACGGACGGGCGAAAAAGGCCCCGAAGCAAAGGAAAAGGCATTGTAGGACCAGCACTCTCAACTGGTACCGAATCAGCCTTCTACCGAATTTATTCAGTTTTTTGCGAGTTTTTGGAACTTCAGGACATAAGAAATTTCGGAGAAAATTTTTTTTAAGACAGAAATTAAGTACTTGAATAGGCCTTGTCAAGCGGCCGAGTACCAACAATTCACCGAGACCTTCAACTGTAGTGCGCACCCTACAGCAACACCCGCGAAAAAGGTTAGTTGCGAGCACCTTGAGTCAGCCTACTGGTTTGGGTTCCCCCATTCACGTATGTACCTCTCTGGTCCTCAATACTAGTCGTAGTTAAACATTGGGCGAGAGTAAAGCGCGTCGACGGCCAGTTCGGTTTCGAGAACTGGAGACCCCTAACTCCCCCATACTTTAGCTACTAGGCCTACGGGTGAAACGCGAAAAGGCATAGGAGCCGAAAAAAGAAAATAAGGCTTCACCTAAAAAATTCGGGCGCGTTCAAAGAGTGATAAGTTAGCCAAGTTCGTTCGGGAGATAGCGAAGTTATACTGTTGCGACTGGAGTTATCTCAAAAGAAGAATCAAAGGCTATTTATCACTAGTTCGTATACCATACAAAACCAGCACGGTCTCTGAACTGAGAGCCGTGTCCGGGGAGTAGTTTGGTCTAAATACACAAATCACACATTAAATCCCCAAAAAGTCCCCCCCTGACGTCCCTGTTTTACACAAAACCTCTGTCAGAAAACTGTCGAGCAGCATCTGACAAGTTGCCAGGGATTGACATATAATACATAGCAAACACCCCTCAAAAATCCCCAAGAAACAACGATCTTTTAAAAGCCCTCCTCGAGCAACTTCCGTACGACCCCTCTTAAGGTGATCGATACCAAAAACTCGCGAATAGCGTCCGACGCGCTCAATATTAAAATATCTTAAGTTCTTAGTTAATAATTGTTCATTAGAGAAAAAATCAAATAAAACTTGTTTTACTAAAAATACTAGATTAAGAGTTAAACTCTCCTAGTACATGTATAGAGGTTATCCAGTGAATTGGGGCACATTTTAAGCTATCACTTGACATAGGGATTTATCAGGATTTTATTTCAACTATACAGGGTGTCCCCATTGTTTAAATTGGTAATCATTCGAATTACTGATTTTTGTATAAGGCTTAGCCAAGATTAAGAGATAGGATTAGGATAGGGTCGTAGATATTTTGTGTGACAACTACTGACGACTACCTTTTGACAATCGTCCCCCCTGCTAAGCCCTTCTGGCACTTTGTAAAGACTTGCTATAAGGATTCAAGTCAAAATTGAAATTTTGTACATTGACATACAAAAAGACGAATAACTCAAAAGTTAGTCAAAAATAAAATAAATTTAAAAGCATCCCCTGCCAGTAGACCCCCCTGGGAATCTTTCCCCACTACCGTTGTTCTTCAAAGCATTTGATTAATAACGTTTCGGCCTCCTAAGGGAGAAACTAAGCCGAAGTTTCGTATTAATTTGATTTAAACTTTTGAGTTAATTTTGTAGTCCCCATATACAGGGTGACTCTTAGAATCAAGTGGAACTCCTATACGTCTATAGGGTGTTCTAGATTTCTTGCCCAAGACAGATGTATTGCCCACTAACCTTGTGTTGTATTTAATTCAGCCTCCTGCTGACAGACGTTCTGTGGTGGCTGCTATCTACAATTTCCCTTGGATAGCGGGGAAGACTTTGGTGGGCCCACCTTCGTTCCCCCCGGACTGACAGTGAGATCAGTTTACGGGCTGCACGTTGTCTAAGAACTCTTTGAAATAGCGAGTAGTCGACTCGATAACGACTTGGCATCCCGTGAAAAAAACATAGACATAAATAATTGTAATATAAAAAAAAATACTTTCCGAACCCCTCAGTCGACGGCAACCGCGCACCAAAAGCCCCCGAGTGTGGATGCGCTCTTGGTGCTAAAACTGAATAGAGATAGGTCAAAGGAACAGACAGCGTTAACCCAGAGTCCCCCGCTGACTTCTAGCGAGTATATTGGGGACCCTGAGAAATTTATATTAGACCCGGAAGCGGCCTTTGGGTATCACAGGGAATCTGTTTTCGAAGTCACAATTAATAAATATAATGGGGCAGCTCAAATCGAGGCGGGGCTCCACATAGGGCAGCTAGAGCGTCACGCGGCCGAGCCGAGTCTACGCGGCCCCCTACTGGATCACTCCGAGCCGCACGTGACACACAGTACGCCTTGGCCGCTCACTGGAGCGGTTCCGAAGGCCAATGCGCCGCCCCGGGCGACGTACGTGCGCGCTGACGTCAGTCGATATAACGCAAAGCCAACATACACAGGAAGGCATAAACTTATTTCATGATGAGAGAGACTCCTCAGTAATTCAAAGAGAATAGGGGTGAATTACCTCCTCCATGAGGACTCACTCTCTTTAGCACACTACTAAGGGCTTTCGCTAATAATGGCTGATCCGGGATCCTTTCAATGTCAGTGATTTGAAGTGGGTTGCATATATTTTGAATTTGACATTGTTCTCATTGAAATACATCTATATTACAATAGAGCTCCTCGTTTCAATCCACCATTCCAGGAAATACTTCATTCAAACTCTTGTACGGATAATTGCGAGGAGGAGCAACATTATAACACAGTATAGTACAGTATAGTACATAATTATTCACCCTATACAACTAAGCTTGCCGCGTCTACGCTATTCCATTATGAATCATTAACTATCGAGAAGGTTCGTGACGCCCTAGGGCGGCCGGACCGAGAATAATACAGAAGCCGGCGGACGCTTCCGGAATAATGCCGATATTGTATAACGGGATTTAAATAGCGTGCAGAACTCGTATAGTTAATCATTGAGTGTTTAATTGTAAAGAGCTATTAGTTGTAAAGTTATAAGAGTAGTTTAGTGTGTTCAGTGGCATACAGTAATAAAAGACAAAGAGAGTATTATTTTAAAATAGTAAAAATTGTACTTTTATCAGAACCCACGGGAAAAACGTACCAATTGGTGTCAGACGTAGGATTGTGAAGAGACGGGACTTGTGAAGTGTTCTTCGAGGAGAGAAGGGGGTACAAGTACGACAACGAGATCGTCCTGTTTGGTGGATTCTGTGAACATTTTATAACATTCTATGGTCAATACAAGACAACAAACGGCAGAAATGGAGCAAATAAATAAAATGTTGGCCGATTTCATGGAAAATCTAAATGCTGAGAGGCGAGCGGATAGAGAAGAGGATGAACGTATAAGGCAAGCAGAACAGGACAGGCTTCAGAAAAATTTTCAAGATCAAGAAGATGAAAGGCAGGCGAATCGGGAAGAGGATAAACGTAATAGACAAGCAGAACAGGACCGGCTTCAGAAATGGATTCTGGATGTACTTGTAGGCGAGCAAGGAAAATTACAGTTTGAAAAAGAAATAGACAATATACAAAAAGAAGTAGGAAATGTACAGGAAGAAATGAGGAATCTGCAAGCGGAAGTTACTAGACTAAAAAATCAAGGACTCACCGAGAGGGTATTCGCCACAGGACAGAATATCAAACCTCCAACCTATGACGGTCAAACATCCTGGACAATGTACAAAAGACAATTCGAAGCCGCTGCTGATGCCAACGGTTAGAATAACGAGGAAATGGCTACATGCTACATCACTAGTGGCAGCGCATCGTGGATCTGCCCTGGAACTACTACAAACCATTCTCATCAGCCAACAGGGGAATATAACATACTAAACTACTGTATCGGCGACCAATACAGAAGACAACTCTGTCAGGCACAAGTAAAGTCCCGACATCAGAAACCTGGTGGAAACTTGCAAGAGTTTGAGGCAGACGTTAGACGTCTCATTCAATTAGCCTACCCGGAAGCAACAGATGGATGGTATCAGAGATCCAGAAACTCAGGAGATGCTACGTCTAGCTAAATTTGATAACAGCAGAAGCTCTAGGTAGAGCTATAGAAAACGAGACGGCGGCCTGTAACATCTCGCAGCCAAAAGTCAGGGCCGTATCCATCCAGAAAAAAGCCGATCAACGGCTGCGAATTAAACGAGATGGGCGACATTTTGAAGAAATTAATTAATTAAGTTCTTCATGCCTCGGGGAGATTCCGGAGCCACTAGACGATAAGCGACGTAACCGAAATATTTCAAATCAGTGCTTTAGATGTAGCAGGACTGGGCATTTCAAAAGAGACTGTCAAGTACAATAACGATCTAGATCTCCATCCAGAGACGCTAGGAGCTTCAAGTCGACTCAGGAAAACTTCGATTAGTCAACATTGCGGGGCGTGTATAAGAAGATAAAGCCCCCAGAATCATCTCCATAAAAAGCTTAGGAAAAATCGGCGACAGTCTAACTAATAAAGGAAAGATAAATGGAAAGGCCATTACAATTACTGTTGACACTAATTCAGCAGTCCCTTTGGTAAGATCCAACAGAGTATATAGAATAGAAGTCCTGCCCATATCGAAGAATGTAGTTTTACGTACGGTTACCGGTGAAACAGCTGAACTCCTTGGAGAAGTGGATATTGCATTTCAACTTGGAAGAATTAAATTACACCACACAGTGTTAGTAGCCGACATAGAAGACGATTTTTTTGGAGGATTGACCTCATCGGTCAACATGGATTCTCTTTTGACAACAAACTTAACCTCGTGAGGTTTGGTACCGAAGAGTTCATCCGTACCAAAACACAAGGTGACACACCGCCTAAAGTAGTGGCAGCATGTACTGTCAGAATAAGCGGAAATACTAAGCAGATAATTTGTGGGAAATTGGAGGATTTTGGAGGCTGCATCGGACTTATCCAGCACCACGATTTGCCTCGCAAACACCTTGTAGGTAAAGCACTAGTCAAAACAGACAGCGAAATACCGATAAGGATAGCAAATATTTCATCCAATTCCATCAATTAACTGGTAAGTCCATTATCCATCCATTATTTTAAAATTCTGACACTTGTAATGGCGTGTGATGATTAAAAAACTTATCAAATCACTTTGAATCACGCAAAGTTTATAACGACCAGAAACTACTTTTCTTTCCCTGAGTTAGCACTCATTCGCAAGATTTCGCGAAGGCTTTTTCGCGCGAAATCATTTGCAATGTAACTATAATAAATACGCGAAATAATACTGTTCACGGTGATCACATTTGCACGCAGAGCCAATAAATTGTCGGTTTGTCAGGTTTAGACGCGGCATGATGTAAACCTGTTCGAACTAATGCCCGTTTCCACCAACTGTATTGGTGCTTTTTAGCGCTAGATAGATAATAACTTTAAGGAGTCGTTTTCGTTTCCACCAAGCCCAACCTTTCCCTAAACCTGCTAATAGGCGCCCTAAATTTAGGGGTCGAAAATTCTTCATCTAAAGTGTTACTTAGTAAGAGAAGGTAGAAACAAACAACTAATTACATTTTTCAATATGTTTATTTCATTTTTCATATTTTGCTTATCGAATAAGGCCAGTGTTTTTGTGTTTTTCCTTGATTAAACTACCTATTTTTCCTACATCTTCTTTCATTTTCTCCTATCTCAGTGA
>MU192668.1:0-23201 GCA_016904865.1 Pissodes strobi | reverse complement strand
AAAAGTTTTTTTTTTTTTTTTTTTTTTTTTTTACAATATTATAATAATTGTATAGGATCCGTCATAAAATTACATTGATAAAGTACATAAAATTGAAGGTAACAACAAATACAATAGTTACAATAAACAAACTAGGTAAAACTATTAAACTCTTCTAAAGTATAAGGACAAATCTCGACCAGGTAATCTTTTAGTGTCCTTCTAAATACTGCGAATGATTTAGCATTCTTTATTTCACATGGCAGTCTGTTATAGATCTCAAGGCCCCCAACTGTGGGTAAACTTTTACTGATATTCAACTTTTTAAAAGGAATACATAAATCACTTTTGTTTCGCGTGAAATGATGGTGAATATCTTGGTTTTTAGAAAAAAAATGTTGGTTTTGATATACGTAAACACAAGCCTCCAATATGTAAATACCTCTCAAAGGTAAAACCTTATTTTTCTTAAAAATTTCTCTACAGGAAGTTACATTAGAGACTCGCATAATACATCTTAAAATCTTCTTTTGTAAAACAAATACTTCCGGCGCCATCGTACTATTTCCCCAAAAAAGAATTCCATATTTTAGCCGAGAATATACCTCACCATAATATACATTCAGCATTGAATCCAGACCCAGCACCTTCCTTAGATTTCTAAAAAGATATAATATTGAAGATAGCTTTGCTTTTAAGGCAGAACAGTGACTTTTCCAATTTAAAACATTGTCAATGTGTAAACCCAGGAAACGCACAGATTTTACTTCCTCTAAATTTTGGCCATCTATATTTAGACTTGTCTGAATATTTGCTCTATTTTGCACTGTATGAAACCTAATATAGTTTGTTTTAGAGTTATTTAAGTATAGATAGTTACTACAGAACCACTTATCTATTTGTTTCAATGTGTCATTGCATATATTCTCAACCATATTAGCTTGCTTATCCGATATAATAAGAGATGTATCGTCTGCATAGAGAATAGCAGACACAGAGGCATTTAAACACGTCTCAATATCATTTACGTACAGAAGGAACAGCACAGGGCCCAATATAGAACCCTGTGGTACCCCCACTGCACATCAACCCTACCAGAGAAAGCTCCGTTCACCTCAACCAGCTGTTCCCTATTATTCAAAAAGGATTTAACCCATTCTAAAGCAGGGCCTCTGACGCCATAAACCTCCATCTTATACAACAACCGATCATGAAGAACACAATCAAATGCCCTGCTAAGGTCGCAAAAAACCCCCACAGGGCACTCACCATCCTCCAAACGATCGGTCATCTTACTACAAAAATCTAACATCGCGGTGTTAGTCGATTTACCGCATCTAAAACCATGCTGACTGTTTGTCAATACTTTGTTGTTATCAATGAAAGATTCCAAGCGAGATAAGAAACTATATTCAAATATCTTACTCATACTCGGTGATAATGCTACAGGCCGATAATTCTCTGCTTTATTTTTGGCGCCTTTTTTATGTATTGGAATTACCTTATTTATTTTAAGCTGCTCAGGGAACTGGCCAGTACCGAATGACAAATTTATTATGATGCACAGTGGTTCGACTATACAGTCTGCGACCTGCTTTAATAAATATGTGGGTACCTCGTCTACTCCTGACGATTTTTTATTTTTTAGTTTTACTTTTATAATTGAATGTAGTTCATTATGCGTAATAGGGCTTAGAAATAAAGAATTTGGTATTTTTAAATTATCGATTGATGAATATGTTTCATTTTTTTTTATATTTTGAATAATCTCGGAGGGAGCATTCTTAAAAAAGTCAGCAAAGTAGTTTGCAATTTCGTTATTTTCCACTAATATATTTGAACCATCCTGTAGTTCGTAAGTCATTTCTTTACGTTCCTTATTAGTCAATTCTTTGACTATATTCCAGGATGCCTTAGATTTATCGTGGGATTTATTTATGTAGTTTTCATAATGTATTTTTTTGCTGTTTTTTATTAATTTATTATGTTTTCTTTTTTGCTTTGAGTAGTCTTCACTCGAAATAAAACCATCTTTCTTAAGTTTAAATAAATGTCTCAAGTCCATACTAGATTTTTTTACTTCTGTCGTAACCCAATTTTTTTTATCAAACTTTTTAATTTCTCTTGGAGGAAAATGACTATTAAAATAATAAATAAATGTATGGTAAAATTTATTAAAAGCCAAGTCCACATTAGAGTAAGAGTTTAAAAAGGTCCAATTCTGAGCCTTTAAATTATTTTTAAAATCATTTATTGATGTAAAATTAAAACTACGTTTTTGAATTATTGATTTGTTTGACTGTTGTTCTGGCATTTCTGTCTTAACTAATAGAGTCTTGTGATCAGATATTATATTATCCTGAACAGAACATCTAAGCTTAACATTAGTGAAAATCAAGTCTAAAATACTACTATCACGTGTAGGCTCATTAACAACATTATATAAATTATAAGATGACAACATAGTATTAAGTTCTGTATATTCCCCAGGACATAGTGTTGGGTCTACATTAAAATCACCTGTTAAAATAATTTTAGCGTTCGGCCTATATATGGATCCGAGTGCTAAGTCCAAGTTAGAAATAAATAATTGAAAACCCCCTCTTTCCCTGCCCGGAGATCTATAACAAACTAAAAGATGAACCTTACCAAGTGTAGGGGTTTTGTAGGTAATACCACATATTTCGATACATTTTTCCATGCAGTATCTAGAAAGATCAATATCCTCGGCTTCTATGCTTTGTTGGCACCAAATACCAACACCCCCTCCGCGATGATTTGACCTAGAAAAACTTGATATATTTGAAAAATTCAAAAAATTTAAATTAGTCACCGATTCTGGTCGAGACCATGACTCTGTCAAACAAAGAAAATTAAGGTTAAAATTACTATTACATAAATATTCAGAAGTGATTAAATTAATTTTTTCTACATTTAAAGACTGACAATTTAATAAAAGCAAGTTTGGTAAAACATCGGTTACTTCTTCAGCAGTGCTCTGGGATTCCGATGAAAAAACCTAGACACATGAGCTCCTCGGGGCCATATATCTGATCTCATTGCATTGTCTAGGTTCTGCAAATCAATTGACACCTTATACGATGCATAGTAGTCCGGAAATTTGGAGTAGTTTGTCTCTTCTACCTTTACTTCTGCGAAGACAGTCTTAAGGAATTCCTCCAAATGATGGCTTGTATGTGATGGGTCAAGTCTGGATACATATAAGTATGCTTTTTTAGGCGCTGCTTTTAGCCTACCGTTAACCGTGTTACCTATAATTTGTGGCTTTGGCTTGCTGCGTTTTCTCGTATGGACCACTGTGCGCCATGGTCGTTCATCGTGGGTTTCGCTAGACTCGCTACCATTATGTTGGGTTATATTTGTCATTTTCTCTTCTGACGCCTCATGGGTATTGGTCTCCTTTTTTCGGTTGTGAGAACTTTGTTCGGTTTGTCTCTGGCTCTGGTTGGTTGTATGTTTTGGTTCAAAGTTTAAATTTGTAGAAGAGGACTTGCGATTGATTGAATTAGTTGGGCTATGAGACTCTTTTTGTTTATCAATTGGCATTGCTGTTTGCCTAGCAGCTGATTCGCCTTTCTCCTTGTATGCACCATGGATATTAATAGATGTGTACGCCCTCGGGCGACTTATAAACCCTCTGGCCAGAGGCCCTCGGGTTTGTAACATTGTCGCCCTCAGGGCATAAACATCTACTTAATACCCTTGGTACATAAATAACTATTTTCTTCAAACGTCAGTAAATCCGTCATTACTCGACTGTGTAGGCGGCCGTGAAGTTTCGTTTTTCCTCCGCCGGAGCTTTACTTTTCACTTTTCCGCCGGCGCCGGCGGAGGTAAAAGTGTTGTCATAGCAACATAGATACTTATTAAACTAAAATTTGTATTTATCACTCAATTTGTCCACTGCATTTCTAAAAATCACTAATTTAGGATCAAATTGGTTATTATTTAATCGAACTTACTCAATAACTGCTTATCAATACGGAATTAAAATGCAATTTTAAAAAAATAATTATTGTTGACAGTGTCCACTGACAGCTTTATGTTACATTACTATAGCAACAACCTGTGCCTATTCATCGAAACCGGTCTAAGCTGCCTTGCGAACCCACATCTTTAATAATAATTATTATTACTATTAAAAAGAGATGTTTTTGCATTAATTTGTCGACATCTGAAGAAAAAACAGCATATTTTATTTGGAGGAAAAGTTACTTTTCATGGCTTGCTCTCTATTACCAGCCTCACTCCGTTCGGCTGTTAAACACAAGCGCGCCATGAAAAGTATCACTTTTCCTCCATATAAAATAATATACTATTACAGCCCTCTCCCGGAGCGAATAATTCAAATAAAATAAAATGTATGTATCTAAGATAATTTTACCCAGCGTACAAGTGTTTCCTTACTTTCGGTGGGCCATCCTGTATAAACGTGCGAGAGGCGTACTCTGGATAACAGTGCTTACGGTTTAACCAACCTTTTTAAATATTCATATATTACTTAAGTCCCATATTAGCTGATCCGCCACTATAGAACTTTGTTGAAGGAATATGATTATCGCTCTATCGATTTTACTTTATTAAATCAAATTAATTCTATGCCACCTAAACATGACAATAAATTTTAAAGGGCTTTAGATATAGCTTCTATCCATTGTCAATACTCTTTTTGAGAAACGTAATTTTAGGTATGTGCAGTGAATTTGCCCATGCTGGTAATATGCCCACACGCAGCCATTTTAAAAGTTTGCCAACATGTTAAGATTTCGCACTTACAGCGCTACGAGTCAATAGAGTCAAATCAGTTTCTGTGTCGAGAGGGTGAAAGTGAATCACACGTTTTCGGCACTGGCGACTATAATTATTATTATGTCATACCAGTACATTATTGTGTTTTTATACCTTAGATACCATTTACATAATGGATTACTTTATGCCCGTGCGGGCATAAAGTCCACTTTATGGCCCGTGCGGGCATAAAGTACACTTTATGGACTCAAATAATTGAATTGAATTCGTATTTTTTTAAATATTTATATATTGTGAATGCAATAACGAACTAGTATGACATAAAAGTTTGTATGCACCACGGGTATTAATAGATGTGTACGCCCTCGGGCGACTTATAAACCCTCTGGCCAGAGGCCCTCGGGTTTGTAACATTGTCGCCCTCAGGGCATAAACATCTACTTAATACCCTTGGTACATAAATAACTATTATAACACGTGCTTCAATATAGTGTAAATTTTGTGTGTATTTGTTTACAATAATAATAATTGTAGGTACAGAATTTTTAAATATGCCTTTTTACCATTCTTTTAGTATATAGAAATGATAAAAATATTTTGAAATTAACTTTAAAATCTTTAAAACTGCATTTACTTTCTTTGTTGCTAATACGCTCATCGCCATCGGGAGCTAATATGCCCAATTGCCCATATGAACATGTTACCTTCGGTTCGTAATTGAAACTGTTTATTAATAACTTAATTTTTTTTCTTGCAGATGTCACCTTTCAAAATAAAAGGAATTCGGTCTCAGTGGACGGAGGAAGACCTTAAGCCCTAAGAGCGGTAGAAAACGGAGAGTGGAAAAAGTCAACTTCTAAGCAATATAAAATAGCACGAAGGACTCTTAATCATTATATTAAGAAAAATACTAACGTAAAACAGCCACATGAGCGTAAAAGTGCTCTAGATATAGACCAAGGAACAGAGTTAGCGGCCCGAATTATAAGGAAGGCGCAGGTGGGTTACCCTTTTACGAAACGAATGCCTCAAAGATCTGTGTATCATTATTGTGAGCGAAACGGCCTATCTAACATGTAAAAATTAGAAAAGCGCCTAGTTGGCCATCACTGGTTGAAAGCATTCTTAAATAAACATCCAGAGATTTCTTCTAGACGGGCCCAGAATATGAACCCGGCGACAGCTCAAAAGCTCAACAAATATATTATTTCCGATTATTTTTAAAAACTGAGAACAGTGCTTCTAGAACTTGACTTAATGGAAAATCCTGAAAGAAGTAATATCATAGACTAGAAGGGGTGCAGGGTAACGTTACATCTTCAGCAAACTGTTCTAGCTTAAAAGGGAGTGAAAAGGGTCCACCTAGTGGCAACACTGAGAGAATGTTACTGTCGTTGCTTGTGGCAACGCCAGTGAGGAAAGAATTCCGCCAGCAATTGTATTTAAATGCAAACGCATGAAAGGCGAATGGTGTGATAACTTGCCACCAGAAAATCTGGTCCTCTTGACCAAGAAAGCAAGCATGACAATCGAAACATTTAATGAATGGTTAAAGCACTTTGAAAAATATAAGCTTCCAGGAAATTGCCTTCTAATTTTTGATAGCGCATCATGCCATCTAGATCCTTCTATTTTTGAAACTGCAGAATCCTATGGCATCACCCTTTTATGCCTCCCAAGTAATACGACGCATGACCTGCAACCAATCGACAAAGCTGTTTTTAAATTATTTGAGCATCATTGGGATGAAGAAGTACTTTTATATTGGACTCGCCACAAAGACCGAGCTATATCAAAACAGAGGTTTGGGGAGCTCTTCTCTATCGTTTGAGATAAGTCAGTGACCCCCCAAAATATAACATCAAGTTACTTTGCTACGGGTATCTATCCGTACAACCCAGCTGCTATTCCCGAAGTAGCTTTTGCTCCTAGCATTTTAACGCAAGGAGAACTTGTGGAAGATAATAACATGGAAGGAACTAACGTACAAAAACAAAATCAAGAGTTTAGAAGGGAAACCACACCCCAACCTGGATATTCCGGATGTCAACCGAGGAATGACCAAGGCTCCATAGAAAAAACTCCCCCATCGAAGATCTCCAATTATCGTAAATCTTTTGGACTAAAACGCCAGAGTTAGAGAAACCCAAACAAAAGACGTTAAAAAGTTTAAAGATGGACGCAGAAAACCAGAAGGCAATAAAAACATCCAGCGAACGCTTAATAAGAAAGAATATGACGACAAAAATCAGAGGACCATCCTAAAGCGTAAGAAAATATCCCAAACACGAGAACGATAAAGAAGAAAATATTTTACTGAAATGTTGAAGACACCATATAGAGATATCCCAAAAACAACTAGGGAGAAAAAAGCTAATATCAGTAAAGTGCTTATTGTGAAAAACAGCCGTTTTTCCGACCAAAACAACAACAAAAGTTATTAAAGCAAAAAAACATCGTTTCAAAGGCCGACGATCAATTAGAAAAAATAAAACACAAAGAATCATGGTACTGCGAAGCTTATAAGACGCGAAAAAATATATGCAATTGTGCTCGGTGAGCTTAGTTTATTTTCACGAAGTGTGCATCACACTCACCAAAGGTGACTATTTGCTCAGTCTGAGGCTAAAGTTGTCAGAAATATTATTAAATATTTTGTTTTGTTACATATTTTTAGTGTTGACTGAGTTTTAAAATAATTGACGTATTTTTAAAACTATGTTGGGGTTTGGAACCTTCGGCAAAATGCACTAAAACGGGGTTTTATCCACAATACCGAAACATAATTATTGCACTCGACGCGCGTTTCGCTAACCATGTTAGCATCATCAGGAGATGATTAAAATTAAACTTAGGTAGATTTTAAGTTTAGCTTAAATTATCTCCTGAAGATGCTAACATGGTTGTTAATGCGCGTCGAGTGCAATAATTCTGTCTCGGCATTGTGGATAAAACTCCGTTTTAGTATTTTTAAAATACTTACTTAGGCTTTGTTACTATTTTGATACATTTTACATATTTTTTTCAGTAAGTGTCTACTTACCATTATAAATTTATGTTTAGTTTTTCAGAAATATTCTAATTTTGGTTTTGTGGCTTTGTTACTGTTTTGATACATTTTACTTATTTTTTTTTCAGTAAGTGTCAACTTACCAGTCTTAATTTATGTTTAGTTTTTAAGGGATATTCAAAATTTGGTTTTGTTTATTAGTTTCTTGTCATCATGCATTTTGTTTTTCCAAATAAATATACTTAATCGACGAAGGTTGTATGCTTTTGATAAAATAAATTATTTAGCAATTATGGGCATATTACCGATAGAGTAAATAATTCGCCCAGTGTGACTAGTTTTTAAAAGAATGATGTAAAAAATATCAATGAATAAATCATCTATTACTGTCCAAACATGACTTCTTTGAGTTTAAAGGTACGCTTTCTATAAAAATCGAATTGGAAAGTTTGTCTTTTCTAATTTTTATCAAGGGTCCCTTGATAAAGGGTTCCACTTAACATGGATATATTCACTGCACCTACCTTACGTATTAATAAAATCATAGTAAATTTAGATTTCAATATTAGTATTTTTAGATTCCTAAATCTAGGGCATTTGATTATGGAACCAGTGAGCAATGATAATTTTCAGTCAAATTCTCATAATATATTATTTTATTAGTAACAGTTTCTGTTCAGGAGAGTGCGTGTTAAAGCTTATAAGCATAGGGACTCTACCCCGAAATGTCGTAGGTTAGTTTTGTTTCTGAGTTATGCTATTAGGTGCACCGTTTATTTTTGCATGTCCGTAAAATGTAGATTGTTACACTGGAACTTAATTTGATGCGCTCATTAAACAGTTTGCCTTTATTTTATTCTGATATCAAAGAGGATATGGGCCTTTCTAGAAAAGACACAAAACAATTAGCAAAAGCACAATACCGTATAATTCATATCCAGCTGCAGAAAAAGCACGGTACGTGTACGTAGAATCTGCAAAGGATGTCCATTTCTCACTGAAATGATCTTTTGTACGTGCTAGAAATAAACGCCGTTGCATGCTCGTTGTGAGCCATTATATTACCGTTCTGTATTTCTAAAACGTGCAATGATAAACATGTACAATAATTCACACCAAAATACCCTTTGTATAATAATTCGAATTCTAATACTGGCTAGAATAATATTGTAAATTAACGAAAACTATTGCCAGTAACACAAAAATGTACGACAAAAGTAGATAGATGTCTTTAATTATACCTACAGTGGTGCTGATTAGTGCTTCGCCTGCTATTTTTGAAAATATTCAGTTGGGAACCCAGAACTAGGATCACCCTCATCAACGGCCAATCAATACTGTCTTCCTGTAATATATTAAACCATCACGGAGTTATTTTCAAGTTTTCTATAGTTGTACGATGCATGCTCTAAAAGTGATTCTTGAATAGAATATTATCTTAATATATCACATCCGCTTATTTCAATGGTTTTATAAAAATGAGCTCTTTATACTACCACTCAGTAAAAGAGCATTATATATTAAATCTAAATATATAATAAAGGAATCTACCATATAAGCTCTTTCTTAAATAAATGATTTTACGTCAATGTGCGAAATTTAAAATTATTATTTAATATTTGCTTTCTAATTACATTTAAACAACAAATATGTTCATTACGTTTCTTCATTTTTCTCCTTATTATTGTTTGACCAATGCGTTTTTCGATGTAACATTTTAATATATTATTTAATGGGCGTGTAATGAAGGCCCTAAACAAAATATTCAACTAGAAAGCGAAATTTCAACATTTCTGTCAACCGAGACATCAGGTAAGCTGTGACATACCTATGATGACATGTATCGTTTCCATAGTTGCGGCTCTCGGATTGTCCATTATGAATTCATAATTATTGAATTACTTATTTGAGAAATCAGAAAGTTATGAATTCGGCCATTTTGATTTTTATGTGGAATATGCCAACGTATCTTTTGGTGGAGTTTACGTGTTTTTCATTTTATCTTAACCCTTTCTGGGTTACTGATCGATATTTCGACTGGTACGAATAAAAAATAATTTAAAGAGATATTGGTCCAAATTGCAGCCAATTAATTAAATACGAAAAGTCAAACGCATACGGGTCGATATTTGACATTTGATAATAACAAACCGCGTATTATTGTTCCCCAAGATTTTTAGTGATTTTTTAGCCGTTAAATAAATGCCCAAATTTTGTAGGTGAGTTAGGCACTATACTAAGAGTAATTACATGTATTTTTTGTTTTGTTTATACCATTGTCCGCAGGGAAAATATTAGTTCTCCAGTTCTAAGATAACCTCAAATAAAAATTAAAATTAAAAGTGGTCAAGTTTGATTAGATTTTTCTAATTTAAAAATATTTTTTGAAGACCATGGACAAGGAAATGCATGTGGACGAGTTAGCAAAACTGGAGTCAAGCCATATGTTTGATCTTTTTGATGAAATTTCTTTGGAACAAGCCTTTGATTTCGACATTGGTGGCTATAGTGACGCCGAAGACGAAAGTGTATTTGTTCCGCAACCTTCAACTAGCTCAAGCTTATTCAGCCTAAAAGGTTTCATAGCCAATACCTGCTGAACTTTTTGACAGTGAGGATTCAATAAGTAATCCCGATTTTACTCCTATGCCTAAGAAATTATGTCGTGAACGATTGGATTCATCATCCCGTGATGAAGATGTACCTCTAGCCCGTTTGTTACCTAGAAATATACCATCAAATAAAGCTTCTATTGCTCTATGAACTAAGAATACGCAGTAAGTTTTCATCAGCTACCTTAATTGAATCTTCAGGAAATATTGATTTTGCTTCAGAAATATTTGCCAGTTTGTTTGATGAAGAGCTTTGCAATATCATTGTCATTGTTAGACTGTAACAGGTCTGTGGGGCAAAAAAACTACAAAGTTAGATAGTACTTGAAGAGTTAACCACGTTTATTGAAATTCTAACTATCATGGGACTAAATCCAAAACCCAGTCTGCGATTATATTGGTCTTCGGACATAAATTTAAAAAGATTGCCAAATCGGGAAAGCCCAGAATTCGAAAAATTGTATAAGGTGCTTTAAGCAACAAAAAATATGTGTAAATGTTTTTGACCCCAGCAGATTTATACCAGTTGATGAAAGCATGGTTGCCTTGAAGAGTCGTACTAGCCTAAAGCAGTACATGACGCAAAAGCCTATAAAGCTTGGATTTAAAATTTGGGCAATTAGTTATGCTAATACAGGTTGTTTCCTACATTTTTCTGTTTATTAAGACGAGAAGACCTGAGAGGGCTGATTAGGAGAAAGGACGGTTTTAGAATTAACCACACCACTAATTGGAAAACAGTATATTCTGTGTCGCAATTTGTGCTTGTGTGGACAGTGAGGAGAAAGAACTTTCCTACCTCAGAAATATTCGCAGACAAGTCTCTGCAAACTGGGGAATATCGTTCGCTTTCCAGCTGTGAGATAAGCGTAACTAAATGTAAAAAGAGTGCTTTTATAGCCAGTTCGATTCATTACATTTCAAAAAAATGAACTGTAAAGAGGACCAATAAGAATGGACAAAAAATATCTGTTCATTGTCCAAAATCCATACAGGACTATAACAAACATGACAGGAGAGGACCTATTTGATCAACTCCTTTCTTGTTATAATATCTCTTGGAAGTCCCGGAGATGGATGGTGGATAAAGTTGTTTTACTACTTTGTAGATGCTAGCTGAGTAAACGCCTATTTATTATACAAGGATACAATTATTTCACTTCAAGACGGACATTAAAGACCCCAATGTAACATAAACTTTAGAAGCATCATCATCTCCTGATGATGCTAACATGGTTAGCGAAACGCGCGTCGAGTGCAAAAATTCTGTTTCGGTATTGTGGATAAAGCTCAGTTTTAGTAATAATAAACTAATAATAAACTGGCATTGGCAAAATTATCTATTAGATCTAACCCAAACTAATATCTAGACTGTTATTTTTCGTATCACATAAAAAGTACTAAAATAGAAACACTTTAAACAAAATATAAAAACTAATAACAAACTAAAATCTCGAATAATCTTTTTCTGACTTTGGCATTAGCAAAATTATCTATTAGATCTATTAAATCTAACTTCGCTGCGATATTTTATTACTAATAACTAGATTGGTATTTTCCGTATCACATAAAAAGTATTAAAATAAAAACACTTTAAACAAAATATAAAATCTAATAACAAACTAAAATCTAGAATGATATTTTTCTCACTTTGGCATCAGCAAAATTCTCCATTAGATCTGTTAAATCTAACTTAACTGATTTGAATGAAATTGCAGCTACTTTTTAATTAAAATTGAACAAATAATACTAGAAACACCAGCATAAGTAAACTTGTCAAACTATGATTTACTATTGTTAAACGTAAGTTGGTATTTTGCTGGTGGTGGTGTCTAGTATTTGCAATGTTACCTGTTCAATTTTAATGAAAAATTAGCTGCAATTTTATTCAAATAAATTAAAATTGTTTTGTAAAAAATTATTCAAATTCGGCATGTGTATTTACCAAAGACGTTTAACCTAAAGTATTTACCATACAGAGACCTTTAAAAAGTCTAATTATGCTCTAAAGTCAAGAATTAACAAATATTTGGAGATTAAATTAAAAATTTGCTTGGGATTTCCTATATGCCGATGCATCACACTGGACCATGTTAAAGGTTAAATTATTAAGCATGCTATATCACTCACACCAGTGGCCAGTGGCGTATAGTTAACAAGTTCGTGGAGCACGCATCACGAGAGAGCCCTTGAACGACGGGGGGCTTCAAAGATAGCCGACTATATTTTAAACAAAAAACTAGTGTACTTATTCGTTCCTATCATAACAAAAATAGTTTATTATTATTAGGCTTTTAGTCTTAGTCAATTTATGAAAAGCGGGACCCCACAATATTTGCCGCGGGGGGAGGGCCAACGATTTCACTGTTTTAAACTACGCCATTGTATAACATCCACTATACAATTATAATATCGTATTTATCAAAGTAAAGTAATTAGTAAGTAATTGAGAAATATAGATACATTCAATTGATTTTCTTAGAAATACAATTCGTTAGAGACTTTAGGCTGAGACAAGAGATAAAACAATATGTAAAAATATAAATATTCTTAACAAGTAGGTACTTACGTTTTTTTTATATCTTCTGCCTGAAGCAGCTACAGTATAAGTCTTAGCACTCCACTTACTAATATTATTTAATCTTTAATAATGCAAACAAACTATTCAAGTATCAAGTATGTGATAATTTGCTCTAAAGTAAATGAAAATGCGGCCAACTGGGAATAATGGGAATCACAGTAGTTAGTTAATGTTCGGTGGCTGGATCTGGGAGGAGTAACGCTCTCGCTCTTAGGCTCTCAACGAACATTAGGCATGGGCGATATATTTCATTAGTAGATACGTATAGGTATCTATATTGTGACTTTATTGAATGTAGCTTAATTATTATTTCATTATTTTTGGTTTGCATATTTCATGTTTTACCATTTTATTTACTTCGATACAAAATACTTTATAATCCGCGGCATCGTGGGGCCCTTCTGAACCTTGGGCCCCAGGGCGGCGCACCGAATTGCCCGGTGATATTTCCGCCACTGCATTGTGCTTTGAATGTTTTTCCCTATTTCACAGCAAGTGAAACTATATTTTTGTTTTCGTTTTCATTTTAATTATTAGTTTGCATTTTTATTGTATTTAAAGTTGTTCGACTTCTTGCAAACATATTTTTAATAAATGCTTTCTTTATAGATGCGAACTTTGTTCCTTTTTTTATGATATCGATATTTTAACCAGTGTTATTTTAAGGTTTCTTAATGGACTCTGTTCGAAATATCGACGACCATAAAAACACAAATAATGGAAAAAATAATAAACAAACAGGTAATGCCTCTTTCTTAGAGCCGATCAAACTTAATATCATTCCTGTTTTGTTAAAAATTGGGCGTGGGTATTCTGCCCCATAAAGGGTTAATTAACTATTCAGTTGGCTAGTAAATGTATTCCAATGAATTGTGAGGATTTTGGTTCCCGTATTCTGTACGTAATTAAAAATGTCCTCATCAAGTAGAAGTAGTGAGAGTGAAACATCTGAAATAATGAAAAATAAGAATGGACAAGGGAACGTATTTGAATACAAGTGCGAGAAAAGTAAATTAGCATGTTTAAAATTTCTGCCTTATACGAATTACAGAAAGATGACCTGTTTGGGACTTACTTGCGGCTTGCAGCCGCAAATAAGTCCTGATTTATGCGGCTTGCAGCTGCAAGTAAGTCCTGATTTAGTTATAGAAGTAATGCGTTTTTATTTACCTCAGCTGCAAGAGAAATTGTTTTCCTGTCGTACCAGAGAACAACAGATTATAAATTTTCACGAAGTTTCTTGATTTCTCTACTAAGAATGAGCAAGATTGCAAAATTGCAAATTATTTGAATACCCGTTAAAAATAGGCCACTGAAGCAAGAAGCTCGTTGTATTTATTTGATTCCACGTATAGGAAAATCACGTCAAGACAAACGAAAGCAATATAAATCAGGTAATGCTATTCCTGGATTCAAGATACTAAGGATGACATTGCGTCTTTCTCTGTGAAATAGTCTCATTATAGCTCTCGAAAGATCTCAGTGAACAATTGAATGTAAAATCTTTCCACGAATTATCCCTTAAAAAATATCCAGAACATAACAGAGTGAAATATGATTTTTATTTAAAAGTTTTTCATGAATAATTTTCTTTGACATTTGGTACACCTGTTGTGAATGTGTCGTATAAGCATATAATAAAAAGTAAATATTTCATTGGCAATGCAGTAGCCGTTATAGAAGTCACAGTCCTTCGCAAAGATGCAACTGGGAAGGCATTGAAAATGATGAATAAAAACGCAAAATGTGATTTATGTTGTAATTCAAATAATTTTTAAAATCGTATTTTAAAAAACCAAAAATACGAATACGAGTGTTTAAAATATATTTAATTAAAAAAATGCAATTTAACATTAAAATGAAACTTTACTATAATTAAAAAAATAAAAAATGTTGCGGATATCAAGACCTAAAAAATTACCCTCCTTTTGTCGATAGGAAAATTTATTATAATATAAATTACTCATGACGCTGCTGTAATATTTCTAACCTGTTCCGAATCATTTTAGCCTGTTTTGGCGCTTTTGGTTACTTTGGTTACTTTTGAATAGTTGTTCAATCAACTTTCGGTTAGTTTCCGTTAGATCCAATTTATTTTTGTCATTTAAACCGACTCTGAAACGTTATAATCAAATTTAATGTTTTTGGTCACTTCTGGTTAGTCACCAAAATTCGGCTCGTTTTAGTTAGTTTTAACTTACTTTTATTTTTGTGACCTATTCCGATACATTCTAGCACGTTTTAGTGCTTTTGGTTACTTTTGATTCGTTTTGGTTAGTCATTCAATCAGCTTTATAGTAAAGGTTCCGAAAATAAAGGAAATAATAGATTAAAAAAAATATAGGCCAGACCATCACAAAATAATTGTATTTCAGTAGAATCTCAAGCAAGAGGAACACCAAAAGATCAAAAAGTTTCTTTTAAAATAAACCAGTTTATTTATTTTACATACCTACTCATCTGATATATCCATGAAGGCATATAAATGAGATAATAGCACACAGTTTTATTTTACAAGCATCTAGTACCGAACGTGTCCCTCTACCAGAAACAAATGCTTATACTACCCATACAGATTCTTTACCTATAAGTAAAAAGAAACTGGACAATCTCAAGACCTGAAGAAATATTTGCCTGATGACAGGAAAGTAGAAAATTTTTGGAACGAAATTTATGCATGAGTCAACAAAGAAAATCCTGATCAAGAATAAAATACTACCTTTATTACAATGTAACCTTAATAGGCTGTAAGGTTTTAGTTGACTAATAAATACTTGAAAATGCAATGTTTTTTTTAATAGTTTTAACAATATTTTTTATTTACTTGAGAAATTCTATAAGTCGGAGATTTTAATCTGTTCTTGTTTTTTTTTATGTTATATAAATATAAGTGATTGTTGCTATGAAATATTATTGTAATGCCAAAAAATATGGCAACTTGTCGAGCCGTTTTTCTTAAAATTCAAAACCCTAGCACGTTTGTCAAAAATTATACTTATTGCTTTATGAGTAATTATAATTGCACGTGTTGCATTATGCATAACATAATGCTCTTACTAGCATCACTTCTATGCGTTTATTATTAAATGATTGTTGACAAATATAATAATTATACTGATGCTGTTCAAAATCAGGATTATGTCTTTACTAACTAAATATATATATCAGAAAATGTTAGGAAAGCAAAACTAATTTTTGTAAATTACCATGCTTTACTAGCAGTTTTTAAGCGCACTGTATATTGTTTATTTGACTCATTTTGCACTTAAAATGTAGAGTTAAGTCTGCAAAGGGGATATCCATGCACCATCTACACTACCCCTCCTCTGCAATCCTCAGCAGAGTCAGGTGCCGTCTAAGCCTACAGTGTCATGTGTAGGATCCTACCAGGGCCCCAGCCAATCCTCCAGCCTGGATACCAGGTGGTAAACAGCCGAGTCCACCGACCTGCCTGTTCGATATGCGTGCTGTTCCGGACCCACTCCCTAAGGTATCGGTCCACCAGCCTCTCTGGTGTCTTCATCAAGAAGCTGGTGGGACAAATAGGTCGATACGATTTCGTATCGGTGTAGTCGTTCCTTCCCGCTTTGGGAATGAACACCACTCTACTGTGCCACCAGGGCACCGGCACATACCCGTGTGCGATCGCCCACCTTAGCCTATTGTAGGTGGCCATCTTTCTGGCAATGCCGTAGTCAGCTCTAGTGCTGAACCCGGCCTCGCCCTCACCTCCCCGGTCCATACCTGTTGAGCCTGGGAAGTGTGTGGTCAGTAGCTGGAGCAGAGTATCCGCCGGTGACGACGTATATCCTCCACCTGGCTTACGGACACTGTCGAATTTGACGAGTGGATCCCTTGACAGCACCTTGCAGAGCCTAGCAGCGACCGGGGCTTGGGATACCCTTCCACAGTAGGCCCTCCAGGCACTCCTTCGTGATCCTCTCAGCTCTCTTTTGTACTGCCCCCGTGCCTCTTTATATAGGTCCCAGTCAGTATCTACCCCGCTGTGTCTAGCCCTATTAAAGAGCCTTCTCAGCTGTTTCCTAAGGTTCTCCAGGGTAGAGTTCCACCAACGAGTTTTCCCTTTACAGTGACGCTTAGTCAAGGGGCAGCTGCTTACGAAAGCCCCGGCCATCGATGATTCTATCCACTTTGCGTCGTCATCCAGCTCATCGGCGACCCGGTACCTCCTCGGCATGTCCCTTGGACGCCAACTTAGCTCCTCCCTATAGAGGTCCCAGTTGGTTGCTCTGGGGTTCCTACCCCCTCAGCTCTTGCTGAGGGAGGGCCCGGTTATATAGTGATGTATCTGTGGTCCGACATCGAGTCCTCCACAGACACACCCCATTTCGTAATATCCGGGAACAAAGCCCTGGTGCACAGAGTCAAGTCTATGACCGAGCTTCGTCCCGTAGTAAAGAAAGTGGGCTCAATCCCTCTGTTGGCTACCTGCAGCCCTACAGATGCAATGAATTCCAACACTTCTTCCCCTCTCCGACTGGATCCAGCACTGCCCCCACACTATGTGATGCGCGTTGCTGTCACATCCAATCAGGAGTGGGATATTTACCTCCTCGCAGTAGGTAACCAGATTCCTGATTCCCTTCGATGCGGCGGGCAGGGTTGATCGGCTGAGGAGTACGCTGACGCTAGTACCACCCTCTGTACACCTACGCTTGTAGGAATTTTGACCAGGATAGGGACCAGGTCCCTGGTAGCCTTATCCCTTAGGAAAAAGGCCTCCACTCCCACTGTCAATATACCTGCTCTGGGGTCCCCCATAGCCGGATCCGGTGTATACAACACAGATCCCGCCATGGACAGCCCCTTTACCCTGCATTTGACAATCCAAGGTTCCTGGATAAGTAAAATTGCTGTACCCTCCTCTACTATCTTCCTGCATAGGTGGGTCGTAGCAGCCCTACTATGCTGCAGATTTATCTGTAGAATGGACATGATCAACGCCCACCCTTCATTCGTACTGGAGAGCGCCCCTCAGTCTGAGTCAGCTCCTCCTCTGTGGCACCTCCCAGAGGGGCCCCACCTCTACGCTAGTCTCTGACTGAGGAGCGGCCAGCGGCGATCCCACCATGGCAGGACCGGCAGCCTCCTCAGAGGACCCCACATCCATGTCCATGGCGAGCTCACCCTCGGGGCCTTCCTCCGGAGAGCTCCCGTCTGGAGCCGCTGGCCCCTCCTCAGGTCTCGACCCAGGTGCGGCCAAGGTTACCCTTACCTGCACCGCGAAGCAGAACAGGAGAGAGCCCCTGGACGCCAGCGGACCTGCCGTAAACCCCCATCACAATCAGGATATGGCTTCGCCACACCCTGATCGTGCGAACTCTCGGGGGAGCGACATCTCCCCTCATTATGCTGAGGCTTACCCAGCGATTGAGGGTCCCGGTGAACCTCAAGACGTCCTCGGGAGACAGGTTTGTTTTCTGCCCCCGAAGACCCATCAGGATCCTCGGTCCCTCCGCCGTGGCCGCCTGAGCGTATGACTGCGGGGCCCCTTGTCTGGAGCCACTCACGGTCGTACTTCCTTTCGCGGGTTCCGCTCTTTTGGGACCCGCCTTCTGCTGGTCTTGCCCGGGTGCCTTCGGATTGGCCCCTGAGCCGACCTTCCTTTTTCTGTTCCTGCCCGCCGTTTCCGGAGTGCCCCCTACAGAGCCTTCCGTTGACGGCGTGCCAGGTTGAGTCGGGGCCGAGGACGAACTCGCTGTCAGTCCAGCCGCCAGGAGCCTCTTCCTCTTCGCCTTCTTCTTCTGAGCACCGCTTCTGTTTTTACGAGTAATCTTTTGTACCATCATAAAGGGAGCGATAGAGGCGAATCCAAATTTTTCATCCAAAATAATATCTTCTGATGAAGCTACGTATCATCGCAGTAATGGAGCAGGCCGATAATGCATGCATTATTATTCAACAGTTAATCAATTTTGGGTCGAGGAAGTCCAAAACCAAAATCATTGGTCGCGTAACGTGTGGGGTAGAAAATTTTCGGATTACTGGTCCATATTTTTTCCGCGAACCGCTTAACGGGTGGGTACAGATAACTTATTTTTTTGGAAAAATGAATTCCACAACTTCTTGAAGAAGCTAATAACTTTGACAGGGAACAAATATGGATCCAACAAGGTGGAGCGCTTGCTCATTATCGGGAATTTTCAGAATTTTTAAACGATCGTTACCCACAAAAATAGATCGGTAGAGATAGATTAATTCAGTACTCGATGAGCTAACGAACTTTATTCTATCGTTGACTGATATTGTACAGACGGTATTTGAAGCTGTATTTAAGGGTAAATCGATTTGTATGAAATTTTTGGGCTGAAGAATAGACAATCAACTGTTTCTGCTATATTATTAGAAATGTTAAGAATTTTTTACCTCCAAATTATCTTCTAACATTAATAATGTCTTTGTGGGATCCCATCTTCATTATGGGCAGAGATCAGCTACGGGATGTTCTATATTATGGGGTTTGCTTTTAGACGCTTCCTGCGTATTATTGGTTGATTTACGGATACGAATTGAAGATCTCAGTTCAGAAGCAGGTATTTTAATTTGTTAACTGTATAGTACGCTTTTCAAAATAGGCCACATTTTTTGCAAGATCATCCCATTTACGATTACTTTATCCGAGACAGAGGCAACTTACACGTACCAAATAATAAGCTTAACATAAGTAAAAATTCTCCTAACGTTTTGTGGCTATCTCGGCATGCTAAAGAATTAAAAAGCCTGATATTCTTCAAAAAACACCTCAAATTTTTGAGCAGATCACGAATTTTATAGATTTGTTGAGTATTTGACGCGCATGTAGTAGTTCCGCTTGTTTTTAATCTCCTTATTTTTAGGTATAATTACGTGTCATATCTACTTTTGAAATATTTTATACACTGTTAGCTTTTCTATAAAAAAACAGGAAAGCCGCGTTGTTCATTTTGATTTTTAATGGCTATATTAGAAAATTTATTTACATCTCTTTTTAATTTTCTATGATCAATTTGATGTTAGAGTGTATGTTGCCAATAAAATCCATAATAATATCTAATTGTCTTTCTGTTCCTGTAAAACAAGCGGATATGTCGGCGACGGATCAAGGGAAGGAATTTTTTAAGTAAGGGATGTTAACTAAATAGTATGTTATTCAATGAAGACCATGCATATTTTGTTTTAAGCATTCTTTCAAGACAGTCACAATTTCTTCTTTTATATAGGTATTTATATCGTTTTTATCTAAAATCATTTTGACAAGTTCATTAGCTTCGACGTCACTAATTTCTTTCCAAGTATACCAGTTGAATACTGGTATACTTGGAAAGAAATTAGTGACGTCAAATGCAATAAATTTTGTGTTTTTTGCTAATTTCAAAAATCTATTTTGTTGTTATACTTATTTGTATGACCTTTGTAATATAGAATTTTACAGAAGAATTAGAGCTAATTATATTTATAGTTGTTTTTGATATTTCAAGTAGCTGAAAAGAGTGAAAAGACAGGTCCAAGAGGTGAGTCTGTCTTCCGGGGTTTAATTAACAAATTTGGAGCTTGAGGGTTCATAACTGATAGGTAAGCTTCATTTAAACACACTTTTATAATTTTGTATTATGAATAATGTTGAAGGTTTTAACAGTGTATATTTTCGCGGTTTTCGAAAGTCTAGATTTTTGTATATAATTGTTTACGTTTTTAGCCATAAAAATTATGCCCTTGTATTTTGGTTTGATTTTTTGTATTAAATAAGGTTCTAGTTTATCCTTGTTATCATTAAAAAAATCCGTTTTTATGAAATAAGATGCTAGTCTTTGAATTTAATTACTTGATTTATCTTTGTGCTTTTTCGGCTTCAATTTCTAATATCTCCAAGGATGATATTATATTACTATAGTTCATATTCTGACAAGCTGCTTTCCTCGCAAGAGAAATGAATATTAGTTAAGTTTTTAAATCTGTTATAAAAGTTTTTGTTCCGAAAAGTTTTTAGTTTTATTTTGTAATAATTTACAAGTTAATAGTCTAATTTCTCTCTTTAAGTTAAATGTTTCTATTTGTCTTTTTACTTAAATTTTTTCTCGTGTCAACACTACCATGGCAGAAGTTAAGTTTCATTATCGTGATATTCGTAAAATCCTCAAGGAGCTAGATACGCAAAAGGCATCAGGACCGAACGAAATACCTGCCATAGTGTTAATCAAATCCGTTTTTATGAAATAAGATACTAGATGTCTTTGAATTTAATTATTCGATTTATCTTTGTGCTTTTTCAATTTCTAATATCTCCAAAGATATTATATTACTATAGTTTATATTCTGAGAAGGTGCTTTCCTCGCAAGGGAAATGAATATTAGTTAAGTTTTTAAATCTGTTATAAAAGTTTTTGTTCAGAAAAGTTTTTAGTTTTTATTTTGTAATGATTTACAAGTTAATAGTCTAATTTCTCTCTTTAGAGTTAAATGTTTCTATTTGTCTTATTACTGGCATTTTTTCTCGTGTCAACGTCTGAATACAATTTTTGTTGTTCTGTAAGCACTATTTTAACATAAACACTAAACACTGCTCAAAATTGTGGAACTGCCTTTTCTCTTCTACTCTCAACCATTTCTTTAAACCCATTGCTGCTGCTTGTTTAAACCTGTTGTTGCCACCTGTTACTAAACTTGTCGAAAAGCTTTTAGTTAAAAACCATATAAAAAAAGCTTAAAAAGAAGAAATTACGGGCGCTTTGAATGAATGCCTAAATTGAAATTAAATCTGATAATGTTTCTAAAAATATTTAGGAAAGCCTTATATCCACTAAGCTTACTTTTAGCCGAAATGTTCATGGATTTCAATAAATCACATCCATATTTAGAAAAAAAATCCTTTACTGGCACAGATACGTCGACGATATTCTAGCTTATTTTACTGGATGAGAAATAAAATTAGATATTTTGACTCTTGTTTCGGTTTCGAGGAAGCAAGACCTGCTAAGGATTTCGCAGGTTAAATTGAGATCTGCGAGTTTTTGTACGCAAATTCCCCGATATTTAGTAGCACTATAAGCTAACTTACTAATTGTTATTTCTGTGCTCCTGGTACAGAGTAACAATTAGGGTCGTCGCACCACCTGATTTTATAGTGTTTCCGGGGCGGAACCCAGAACCACCCCCGAAAAGGTGTCTTGCGAGACGGATGACGACGTCTCAGTAATCTCGATCGACTCGGATTCAGGGAATTCCCTGACCGAATCCCGAATACAGCTTTTTATGTCCAAGCTAAGAAATCATCCGAAATGCAGCCGTTGCCGTTGTGCCGACATCATACCGCTGCTTTTGAACGCAAATACGGGCTCTAAGCTTGTATCAAAACAGCGATAGACACCGTTAAAACGCATCTTACTCGAGACCACAAGGCTGTCTTTAAAAGGGGTGTACCTATTTTGCTAATCAGCAAAATGTAATAATTTAATTTTACAGTAGGGAATAACTTATTGAAGTGCGGTCACTCAACAGAGATGCTGTCAACCCAATAAAACATTTTTACAGCATAACCGCCTCTGACCGCCCCCACCTGCCGCCCCAATTTGGAAAAATTGAAATATACAGCTGATTTTTAGGCAGATTTGATGCGGTCACTTATCAGGGGTGCGCTCAACACAGAATAATATCATTACGTCATGACCGCGTCTGACCGCCCCCTCCTGCCGCCCTAATCTCGAAAAATTGAAATAAACAACTGATTTTTTGACAGATTTCATGCGGTTACTCATTAGGGGTGCGGTCAACACAGAATAACATTATTCCATCATGACCGCATCTGACCACCCCCTCCTGCCGCCCCAATATCGAAAAATTGAAATAAACAATTGAATTTTTGACAGATTTCATGCGGTCACTCATCAGGGGTGCGGTCAACACAGAATAACATTATTACATCATGACCGCGTCTGACCGCCCCCTCCTGCCGCCCCAATATCGAAAAACTTAAATATACAACTGATTTTTTGGCAGATTTCATGCGGTCACTTATCAGGAGTGCGGTCAACACAGAATAACATTATTCCATCATGACCGCACCTGACCGCCCCCTCCTACCGTCCCATTATCGAAAAATTGAAATATACAACTGATTTTTTGGCAGATTTCATGCGGTCACTCATCTGGAATGCGGTCTACACAGAATAACATTATTCCATAATGACCGCATCTGACCGCCCCCACCTGCCGCCCCAATATCGAAAAATTGAAATATACAACTGATTTTTAG
>JAEQML010059927.1:0-27944 GCA_016904865.1 Pissodes strobi | reverse complement strand
TGAAGGGTAATTTGATTGAAAAACATGCAAGATGTCTAATGTGATGAGGTCACAAGTCACAAATAAATTTGTTACCGGCCTTTAGGTCAATATTTTACGTCTTGATAGAATGGTGAATTCACTGGTAATGCATAGAATCTGTTACACACGACTTAATTGCTTTGCTTCCTATGCCATCTTTTCCTTCCAACTATCCTATTCAAAGAACTGGATACTGACATATCGGTATGGTAAGGGCATAGATTATGGGTATTATAAATGTCCATTTTAGTGCCGCATAGAAAGTAAATTTCGTAGACATTATCCTTTCTTGGTAATCCGATATGGCCCATCGTAACTTAACTGAATCTTTTGTGCAACTCTATCTGCGGCGTTCGAAATGGGATTTGTTTTTAAAAGCACTAAATTACCCACTTGAAAGCTGTATGGTGCCAGACACTTTCTTTAATATCTTCGGGTGTTTCTACCTGCTTGGTCAAGATCGCATCGATTACAAAATTTAAATTTTTAAAAATATATCATTTTCCGCGAAGCTAAAATCATGCAAAGCCATTGTGTTCTTGAAAAGGGACAGACTAGGGGTAGAAATTTTTAACATTCCATTCCCACGGCTATATCGTTTTGGCAACAAGGGTGAGAGTTGCAGTTCCTAAAGGATTAATCGAATGCAGGGGCTTGGGATATAAATACGCCCCAGAATTTTATATAGGCACTCACTAATTTTCTTTTAAAGGTAATGAAGTTTGTTCATAGGTCACTTATTTTATTTGGAAAATAATCAACCTCCAATTTGTCTATATAAGAGGGAAAACCTTGAAGCAGTCTATATAGCGTCGAACTGCTTTATACACAATTATTCTCCCAGTTTACCAGTCAACATGTTTTTTTTTCACTGTACCAGTGTAAGAGTTAATTTTTGGAGCAGTGGCTGAGAAACATCAAATTGAAGAAGCGATCGTGGCTCGTGAAGTGGAAGAAGAAGTGGTCGAATACGATCAGATTGTAAATATATCGGTTAAACCACTAAGATTCGAACACTCTTGCACCGACCTGACATCTGCCCATAGACGACGACTAATCCTATTGAAAATAGATCCAAAAGTCGATTGGGAAGAAGATAATAGAGAAAATGATGAAGGAGCTGATGTGAAAGGAGAATTGGGTAGTGTTGGACGTGAGGGTGGTGTGTGTGTGTGTAAACAAACTAAGTGCGAGTGATATCAGACACAATTTTAGTGATAAGGATGTGTGTATAATTCAAAGTTATAGTAAGATTGTATCGGATAAATGGGGGACATTTGCCCTCTGTTTAAGTTGCAGTGCAATCCACTTGCACTATGTGGGGCGGGGGCATGTAGAGCATGTCAACTGCCACTATAAGAGGGCATTTGTCCGCAGTGTAAGTGATCTTCATTGTGCTGTATGTAGAAAACCTCTTTTCATTTTAACTGCAGAAAATGCATGTTTTTCTTGTAATAAATCGGAGAGAAAAGAGTTAGTTAATTATATAACACAATGATGAATTGGTTGAGTGTAGTTTGTATGTAGTTGTATATGAAGTTTTCCCTCGATAGGTTAGGTTAGATTAGATTTCTATTTTTCTAAAATCTATTATTAAGTGAATTATGTATTTTAGGTTACTAGTTCTGATTTTATTAGCTAAAAATTCCTTATTGTAAATATTTGTACTTATAAAATTGTATATTTTAGATTAACATGCAGATTTTAGTTCTAAGTTTGAACAACTACTTTAACCTTTAACTAAAGTGCCATTATGTTATGTGTGTTATGTTTTAGGTATTCAAAATATGATTTGAAATGTCATAGATGTAAAAAAGGATTGTATCAAATCACATTACCAGAAGTATGTCTAAAATGTAATGCTCAAGTCGTAGAGTTAGTTCCATTGGATATACCAAATATACCCAATTAAATTGTATATTTTTAATTAACGTGTAGATTTTAGTTTTAAGTTCTGAACCCCCCATGTTAAGCATCCCAAATTAAAAAAATGCAGATTTTAGTTTTAACAATAAAAGAATGAAAACTGACTTGATTTTTCTAATAAAAACTTAGAAAAGTACTTGATTTAATTTTTAGGACGAACCCAAACCCCGTGAAATATGGTAGCTTAATATCTGACGAACCCCTAATAGGACTGTATTTATTCACGTTAACTTCCAAATAAGGGATTTTCTGTAACGCCCAACCTGAAATTAAACCAATATATTATTATGTGATATAATTAAAAATAATGGTTGATAATATATTTCTGAAAGTGATGTGACGTCACACTAAAAGTTCCAAGGCCAGCTCAAAGTCATTCAAGGTCAAATGTGCGATCTTCAAGTATCCGCAAGGACACTCGAGGTCGATGTCGCTTGAAATTATCTCAAGAGCACACAAAGTCAAGTTGAATGTCCTTAACTGACTTTCAAACATGAATTATAACCCTCTGCAAACAATCCCAAGAGCGTTCAAGGTCATGTGCAGGGTGATTCCCTATAATGTCCACTCACCTTAACTTGTTTATTTGGGGCAGTAAAATTTTGTAAAAAATGTGAGCTTGTAGGGTTTTTCTGTACTTTTTGCACAGGTATTTGAAAATTGATCAAACATATTAGTATACAGGGTAGATCAAAAAGTATTCCTTTTTTAAATGAATTAATTTATTGATTCTTCGTTTGATTCTAAGCATTTTTTATATAACAAGTCATATACTCAGTCAACGGTCTTTGAAATATTAGCGAATAAACATTTTAATTTAAAATTTTAGGTTCTTATCTAGTAGCAATGGATAAATCAATAAAAGTGACAGTGACAGTAACAATCATCAAAGAGAAAAACAAATAATTTTAAGTTCGTTTATTCGTAACAACTATAATGCCGCAGCAACTCAGCGAGACAGACGAGAAAATCCAAGAATTCACGCTCCTTGCAAAAAAACAATTAAAAGGATATTCGAAAAATTTCAACAAACATCAAGTCTGAACAGAAACAAAAAAGTGGTGCAAAATAACGAAGATGCGCAACTTAATATATTACTTTCTGTGCAAGAAAATCCAAATATATCCATAAGGCATATTTCAAAAAGTTTACAAGAATGGAATGTTCGTTATACGTCCTATTCAAAAGTGCAGAACTCTTACGAAAGCTGGTTACAAGCCTTTCAAGATCAGACCCACCCCGAAATTAACACAGACGCATAGAGAAAGGAGAGTAGAATTTTGCCGCTTTATGCTGGAAAGAATTAATAATAATCCCAACTTTTTAAGAAACATCCTGTGGACGGACGAGTCTACCTTTGCTACGAATGGCATGATAAATAGAAAAAATACCAGATATTGGGCTACAGAAAACCCATTCTGTTGCAGAGAATTTAGATTTCAAGGGCGCCAGTCCGTTAACGTTTGATGCGGACTAATGGATAACAAAATTATTGGACCCTATTTTTTTTTATAAAAACTTGAATGGAGACTTATTTAAACTTTCTCGAAAACGACCTAGAAGATTTTCTAGATGAATTACCTTTGCAGCACTTCGGACATGTTATATTCCAACAGGATGGAGCCCCACCCCATAGCACCTTAAGAGTGAGAAACCACTTAAACCAACGTTTTAACATATGGATTGGTAGCAGAAATGCACCAATTAACTGGCCAGCCAGCAGTCAAGATCTGACTCCAATGGATGCGTTTCTATGGGGATATTTAAAAAATCGCATTTACCCAAATCATATTGAAAATATAGAACATCTAAAGCAACTAATTAGGAGCGAAATAAATGAACTAAATGAAAACCATTCAGATTTTGTAAGAGGATCTTTGAAGAAACTTCGAAGATCATTACTAACATGCATCGAGCAAGATGGAGGCCCTGTGGGGCAACTCAATATTTAGGAACATATATTTTTATATGATATAGTTAGTTAAGTAGCTAGTTTTTTTTTTATTAATTTTTATTTGCTAATATTTCAGACAGCTGACTGAGTATATGACTTGTTGTATAAAAAATGCTTAGAATTAAACGAAGAATCAATAAATTAATTCAAATATAGGGTGTCCCATTTAAAAAAGCATACTTTTTGATCTACCCTGTATACTAATATGTTTGATCAATTTTCAAATACCTGTGCAAAAAGTACAAAAAAAATCCTACAAGCTCACATTTTTTACAAAATTTTACTGCCCCAAATAAACAAGTTAAGGTGGGTGGACATTATAGAAAATCACCTTGTACTCTTGGAGCAATCCCAAGGCCATATGACAAGCGTCGACAAAAAACTCAAAGTCATTCAAATTATCTCAATGTCATTCAACGTAAAAGACACCACAAAACAATCCCAAGGGTGTTCAAGGTCATGTACCAGCTCAAAGTCATATAAGATCAAATGTGCGATCTTCAAATATCCGCAAGGACACTCGAAGTCGATGTCGCTTGAAATTATCTCAAGGGCACACAAAGTCAAGTTGCATGTCCTTAACTGACTTTCAAACATCATGAACAATAACCCTCTGCAAACAGTCCAAAGAGCGTACAAAGTCATGTACACTTGGAGCAATCCCAAGGCCATTCTCAAGGGCATTCAAATTATCTCAATGTCATTCAAGGTAAAATACCACAAAACAATCCCAAGGGTGTTTAAGGTCATACACGCTTGGAGCAATCCCAAGGACATATGCAACAAAAAAAGCTCAAGGACATTCGAGGTCAAAGTCGTTCAAGGTCGAATACACCTAGAGCCAAGTGAGCTGGGTCTATCTCAAGGTCACCGGAGGACGAAGGAGAATCCCACCCGTCTATGGCCCCCGGGAGAATTGGACCGGGCTATTGCTCTCTACTTCCCCCATATCTAGTAGTGTCTAACCCAAACTAACCACTTGAAGAGGTACTACTACTAACTAATAATTTCGCCTGCGTTTGATTTAGGTTATGATTTATGGAAGTACACTGTGAAGCAACTTAAAGAGTCTAACGTGTGGACGGATGAATATAACAAAATATTGGAGAAAAGTATGCAAAGCGTCGCCCTGTGTGGCAAATTGCTGACTACTTGCAAGCAATTAACAGGCTTGTTTTGGCCCAACTATTCTTCAAATCCATGGAAAGAAAACGAATATCAACCTGCCGAATTGGTTCAATTCATTTCGACCCTTAAAGAGGTAAGAGAGTAAGAATAATTTAACAAGGGTGGCCATAATGTTTAAACAAAAAATAGTACATTTTGAATTCGTAAAAAGGAAAAGCACCGCCGCTTAAGTCTAGCATGTCAATTTCCAGCCAGTTTTATTGTAGACACAATTTGCGGTGAAACACTTGATTTTGCTTTCATATTGCGCCTGCAACTCACTGCAAAGGCAAACTCAAATAAACGCGATGCTACTAATTACGACAAAATATCGTGCTTTCTCCTTCATTAATATAGATAGCCTCTTGTAATGCAACAAAGTGAAATAGCGAAATAAGCTTCTCGGTAAAATACTCTTGTGACGTCGACCGCCCGCCTACTGGTTCATTGGAAGGCGATCAGATGGCTACACAGTGGGCTAAAATCCAAATACGCAATGCACAAAAAATAGTTTTTTGTTTTTTTCTCATAATTAATTTTTTCTTCATTCAAACAAAAAGTAGGACATAGTTTTGTGTATCTTAGAAAAAAGTACATTTAGTTGTACTTGATAAACCTTTGAAATACACTGGGAAAGAAAGTACTCCCCTACTAAAAAAAAGTACATATGATCACCGTATACTAACCCCCGCCCCGTTTGATAATATTAAGGCTAAAATATTTTGCCTAAATTAGGTAATGAATATAAGGACAGTCCACAAACAGTTACTAAGGCTATCCACGCCGGAGGAGCAGAACGATCTGGACTGCGAGAAAGTCTTCAAACCTTTCAAAGGTAATTTTTTTCAAATATAGTTTTGTCAGTTTATTATATTATTATTTCCTATTTAGATCTAGATGTCTTAAGCTATGATGACAATGTGTCTCAAGACCTGTTAAGGGCCCGAAAGGAGTTTGAATATTTATTGCGGCCAGCAGAGGAAAGAGTAGCCTTAAAGCTGAAGAAGCAACTAATGACTGTCAATGCTAACACGAGACAGGTAATGTAGAATAATAATTCAGAGAATGTTTATGAATTAATGAATAAGTTTGAAATTCCTTGTACGTAGTCACCAGTTTGGGCCCATTGTGCCCAAATCAGCTCGGTACCTTGAATGGCATCATCGAGAATATATAAATTGTGCTCAGTGATGATCCCTGAGGGACCACTAAGGTCGTATGTACCGATCCTATTAAATCCCCATTATTATTTTTAGATAATAATGTTCTGTTTTCTAGTATATTAAGGGCATAATTTTAGTTTTTTAGAATTCATTCTAAATATGAATAAATCCATTTTAGCTAATTTACGAATTTACTCGATATTCCGAACTGATCGACCGTCCGGTGTTAAAAAAGACTCTCCACGCTGAACGTCAATTTTTGCTCAACTCGCTCAATGAGTACGTCGCTCAAATACAAAGTCAGTCCAACCTGGAAATTTCCAAGATAGTGACGAGACAAGAGACCTCGGAAACGATCAAAGAAATTATTTTCGTTAGACAGCTCGAAACGAAAGCTAATGAGGTTAGTTTCGTAACGGAAAAATTGCTGGATGATTTGGACGGTTCTGGAAGTGTAAAGGAGTTTGTGCTGGGCGTTCTTAACGATTTCAAAACGCAGCATACGGAACTGTTCGATGCGTGGAGCTCTGATGTAATTGCGAATATTAACAGCAACAAGCTAAGGTACACATTTTTGCTACATTTTTGATTACACTACTAGTTGTTGCTAATCCAAAAATCTAAAAGTTAATTCTTCATTTTTGATTTTTTTAGTCTGAAAGAAACTGACGCAGTCATCCAGTTTTCCAAAGACAAACTGATGAAGGTTAATTATCCTGCCCGATTGATCACCCTGATCGCCGAAGTTAGACAGTTGAAAGCCATGGGTTATCACATACCGCCACTGATCGAAGAAACCACCGACCACGCCAAAAAGTTTATGAAATTTGCTCGGATCTTGGAACAGGTATACATGCTGAAGGAATATTTATAATATAAAGCTTATTAATCCACAGGCTCCCACTAGTATCGATATCATTATGTTTTGCGTTTTAGATTGCGAATTTTCACAACACCATCGGCGATCGTATGATACCGTCCCAGAAGCCGATGATGTTGGCCAGTGCTCTGGAATTGTCCAAGCTCGTCCAGGAACAAGAAGTAGTTTCGTGGGGAGAGGAGAAACATGTTGAAAAGTACGTGAACACTCTTAAAAAGACCGTGGAAAAGCTGTCGCGCAGCAATAGTTTGTTGGCGTCATATCATGTAGAGATAATCGATAAGGTGAGCAAAAATATAATGATTTACTGACATTTAGCAGGACAAGGCTAGGCGCGATGCTAGCGAACATCATATAAGGGCTGCTTTATTTGAACGCCACGAGCTTATTTTAAAAGAGGCTATGAATGAATAAATAAATTTTAAAATGGGTGTTGGGGAAACACTCCAACATGTGTATTAACTTATCGTTTTTCACCGTATAGTTTAGTGATAACACCCTGTATCTCCGTAGTGTGAGTGAGGTAAACAGCAATTTGTGCATTTAAAGTATTGTTTTTCAGTTACTCCTTAGTCCGAACCTGGATTGTCGGTAAAATAAATTTCGTTATATGAAACAATCGCTGGAAAGCTAGTTGTCACTCCGTCAAGGAAATCGTTGTTAAATGTTCTCAATTTAATATATCTCTGTCTCCGTCAATGTTGTGTAAACAACAATATGTCAAATAAAGAAAGAACATGTTTCTACCCTCTCAAATACATCCGCGCCCTCGCAATTTCCCACTCTGTTCTCCTTGTCCGCGCCGGTGGGAAAAATTAGATTTTAGTGCCTGGCAAACACTCAACCGTGAAGCAACGGTCCAGTCACCGCTCTGCTTGAATTTGGCGCCAAAAGCATCAGCCCCTGTCGCTGCCCTGTTTGACTCCAAGATATTTAGTTAGTTTTCTCAAAATGTAAGTTTAGTCGAAGAACGAAGTAATAAAGTGCCTTACAAACACTCACCCGTGAAGCAACGGTCCAGTCATCGCTCTGCTTGAGTTTGGCGCGAAGAACATCTACCCAGTCGTAGCCCTGTGGACACCTTTTACTTGTGACGCCACGCCTTACTTAGCGTGCAGGAGAGTAGCCTAGATTTTGGAACGCAGTACGTCAAATTGAGAAGAGATGATAAAGGAGACACTTTGATAAAAAACAATAACAAGTTTATTTACAAACAAACTTAACAATTGTCAGTTTGTATATTAATAAATGCGTGTTTATGTTTATAGATAGATTTTTACACTATACCCAATTAATATTAAATGCATGTCTTCTCGAGGGAGCCTAAGTTCAAAGTTTTTCTAGGCCCTTGGTCACTATTTTATTAATAAAGTTTATGTGAGCTGGGTTATTTTAGTTATTTATTCGATTTGATATTTTTATGGTAAATCTTTCAGAGTTTCTAATTCAAGTTTATCACAGATTTCTTTGGCACTTGCACTACTTTTAAAAATTTCCGAAAAATCCATTTACTGGAAATTTTGATACTTCACTCGTAGATTCGACTCTCACTACTTTTTAGAATGCCCCGGGTGCCGTATACCTGTGCATACGTCCATCCAGGTTAGGTAAGGCGCTGATCACCCTGGACCTATGTCCAGGTGTTCACAGGTATGGGGGTTGTGGGATAGAACAACTAGAAGTGGACGCACCTGTGTGCTGCCCGCAACTAAATTGAGCGGAGTTGAAAGACCCGTAAGCCTCATGAATTTGGCGTTTCCTGCGTATTTATATGTTACAAAATGCTGATGGCTGCATCATTAAGGATTAAAATCGCTCCCGTCGTACGCTCTAGTTGTTTATAATTAACTGTAAATGTTTATATAACATTTGTCAAGTTCAAGTTCAAACTTAGGACAGGGTGATATTTAATTGGTAGGTTTATGCTTTTCAGTAGTTCACAATATTTAATGGTTTTCTCATTTGTTTGCACAGATATTTGGTTGGAAAATATCTGCGTGTTTCTTTTTTTCAACACTGATTTAAGGACTTTGGGCGTTTTAACGCATTTTCTCGAGACAATACAACTAGTAGCGTCTCTCCTGTTGAAGATAAAAGAAGGTAAAATGGCGGTTGGAAATCTGTCGTAGACAAATCTATTCATGTCTTTGAGATTCGAATCAACTGATCGAAGTCTTATGTCCCTGGTGAAGTAAAGTTGAGAGAATTGCAGAAGCAAAGTAACAAGGTATTTTGTGTAAACGGAAAAGCAGTTTGTTGAATTATTAAAATAACGTTAAGTAAAGAAAGAATTTGATGTTGGATTCAAATAATCAAGAAGTTTTATTAGACATCTAGTAATAGTTAACTTCATGTACAGTATTTGGTTATATGTATGAAAGGATGAATGCTTGAAAGTAGTTAGATATCATTGTATATATTAATCATATTTAATGAATGCAAATTAAATCCTGCCTTATTAAAGTACGTAATACCCAAATTACACGTTTCAATTCACACCGTAATTTGATAAAGTGGTTAATTATAAAGTTAATTACCACCCCCTCCATTATGATTTAAGAATTAATTGTTTATACCGACCAATGGGGGCGGGAGAACCCTTGCACGTAGGCCACCGTTCTGGGCACATTGTGCGCCCCACTCACATACCAATTCAGCCAGGTAGCAAGGCCCCTCAAGCGAAGGGACACAGCTTCCTCTGTTGGATCTTCCTTATATCCTCCGGGCTCAAAACGGAGCGTCCGAAGTGCACATCTCTTACCCTAACCCAGAATGGACAATTCCTCGTCCTCCACACACCACCTGGATCGGTAGTGCAGCAGGTGAAAATGTCTGTTAAAGCGGCAGTGCCCTGCGAGGAACCATGCCATAAACTTTATGTCTCCCCTCTTCAGAGCCATGAAATCCCTCACTCTATCAGACGCTGGATCTCTTATGAGAAGCCTCATTTTTTGAGTAATCCGACATATCTCCTTCGCCTGCTCATTCATTGCGTTCCTCAGGATAACAGCGGGCGTACTGCAGATCCTTGAAAAAGGTTCTTGGCAACGTCAGAGCCTTCACATTCCTTGTATAAAGGTCTTACTTATCTGTTGCTATAGGTCATCGGTGGTGCGGGTGAGGCGATTAACAGCCTTGTTGACACTCGTCTGGCTCTTCTCAGGTTGTGGAGGTACCGATGTGGGGTTTGCTCTGGGTCCCTAAGAGCTTAGCTTCTGTTGATCCGAGAACACCTCAGGTGTTCCACTTTTCATTTAACTTTGGGAGGATCTTTCGACCCTTTGCGAACCATAAAAGTTCCTATGAGTAACGAGGAAATTGTCAGTTAACAAGCTGCGGCGCGTCGAGCACAATACTCTACGATTGAGGAGGTGTTTATAGTGGTTCGGGCGGTTATGTCAGAACCCACGTCCCCCTGATCCATTACCTTAACTAATAATAATTGTGATATTAGTTTAACTCTGCTTAGTTATATTATACCTAATAATAATTATGTTTACTTGCAGTTCTGTATTTACTACCTTTGATCCTCGTTAGATCGGTTAAATTCATATACTACTTTCGGTTCGAATATTTCACTTCTAATCTCCTGCTGATATGGCTTTGATTTGTTGGGGTCACTGATGATGAGGGTTGTTGCATTTCAAGCGCTTTACGGTATACTCTAACCTTAGCAACCCTTAGGGAGGAGTCCTTCAGGGTAAGTCTCATCCGACGCAGCCGACTCTTGGTGGGGCTGCTCCTCCTATTCAATCCAGGCTTGGGACCGGCAGTAGCGATGCTAACATTTCGTAAAACGCAAGGGATTTTGATTCTAGTCTTTAAAATTGGGTGAATTTTTTGTTAGTCAAATTGCTTAGAGCATTCCGCATAATTCAAAACTGCTACTGCTCACCACCACGTTTCGAGTCCTGCATATATCAAGGGTAGGAGTATGTTTTGATGCAATAGAAGTCTCTAGGGTCCTAGTACTTGTTCTAGATTTTTAGTGCATCACCTCGTGGATCATATTGTGGATTTTTCTGAATGGCATCTCCTATATTGTCATCCTTCCTATGTTCCTGGTTATTTCCTGCGTCCTTATCGTGTACCTGAAGAATTTCGTCGCTGCTTCCTGTAGCCTCTGTTCTAGCGGTCTTGTCCCGGCTTCTCTGTACAATTGTCTCGTCGTCTTGATACCCTCCTTCCAGCGTGCGCAGCTTCTCCTTGCGCTGGCTGCTATTCGTGCTCTTCTCCTGGTGCCCTGTATGTGGTCCTTGAACGTCAGCTTCTTGGCCAGTGTGACTCCTAGGTACTTCACGGTGTCCGTGTTCTCGATCCGTGTCCCGTTGATCGTGATGTGTATCCTTTCTCTTTTTCGCTTTTGGTTGAAGTTAATGAGTTGCGTTTTGGTCTCGTTTATCTTTAGCTTCCATCTCTTGAAGTATTCCGCTATCTGCCTGAAGTGTTGTTGTATTCGCTGTGTTGCGTTGATGATGTGTAGACTGCTACGTCGTCCGCGAAGAGTGCTTCTTTGGCACGTCGTTGATGTAGATGTTGAACAGCGTTGGCGACATCACGCTTCCTTGGGGGAGCCCTTGCCTTATTCTCCTTGTCCTTGATCCTGTCCAGTTGATCAGTGTTGTTGTTGTCCTGTCCTTTAGGTAGCTCATGACGATATTCGTGATTGCCGGCGTGATTCCTGCTTCGAGCATCCTGGTGGCCATGACCTCTCTCCATACGGTGTCATAAGCCTTTTCTAAGTCCAAGAGTGCCGTGTTGTCGTCTTCTTGGTTTTGTTTCCTATCATTGCCTGGGCCACTATCCTCACAAGCTGCATGGCTGTCGATTTTCCTCGCTGGAATCCGAACTGTTCTGGTATGATGGTTCCTAGTGTTTGGAGCTCCGCGTTGATTCTTTTGTTGAGCACTCTGTCGAAGACCTTTCCGAGGGTGGGTAGCAGGCAAATGGGCCAGTACGGGTGAGGTTTGGATCCTATACTTTCCTGGTTTGGCGATGACGATGATCCTGGCTGTCTTCCATGTCCTGAGGAAGTAGTATAGTCTGATGATGTACGTCAGCTGGACAAGGGCTTTATTCGGCAGAAACTTGGCCTCCTTCATGACTATTCCATCCGGTCCTGACGCTTTGTACGGTCTGGCTTTGCTTATGATCCTCCTTAGCTCCCTGGGGCTCGTGATTATCCTGTTCGTGTCCTGCAGCGGCAGTGCTTCGATTTCATCCGTTGTCCTCTGAATTCCTCTTGTACTGTCATCTGATAGATTCTCCGTCAGGCTGCTGATATTGGCGCCTTCTCTGTCCTGTTCACGATGATGTGTTCCACGCCGTAACTCGTCACTTTGATAGGTGGGACTGTCCAGGGGCTTTTGCTGTTCTTCATTTTCTTGATGTGCATCCATATGTTGTTTTCACGGCTAGCGGCTGTGATTCTGTTGTTCCAGGGCTCGTTGTTGTATGAATCCATTCTACTTCCTATATTAAGGGCGCGTTTAGAGTACTGTGAGGGTCGAATTTAAGATAATCAGCAACAAGCCCTGTGTTCTCCTCAGTACCACATTCACATGCCTGTTTAGAGAGACTTCCAACTAACTTCGAGCATGAAAAATTACCATCGAATGCATATGTGATCAATTCGAAAATTAAATACTTTGCAGCAATGATATATGTTGACTATCCAGATTTGTTATTTTCGATATGGTTCAATATCACTCACGCACAAAATTCCCTTAAATTGCAAAATAAATAAATAAAAATTATAATAAATTGTTTGTTAGATTCGGGACCTCGAAAATGTAAGCCTACTCAAAGAACTGACAAGATGGAATGACACAATGAAAAACATTAAGAACATAATATCGAACGTGGAAAATAAGGGCTACAAGAATCTACAGTCGTGGAAAACGGAAATAGACGTAAAAATTTGCGGGGTATTAGAGAGGGAGTACGCGAAGAATCTAAAGTCCCTAGATCAGAGTTTGGAAGAGATACGCGTCGATTTGGTATATCGGAATTCCGCTTTGGACTTTTCGCCCAACAGACAAATCCTGGAGCAAATGTATGAACAACAACTCAAAAAGTACCTAAATATTCCCAAGACGTTCAAGGGAATCTCCGATACTTCGGAAAATGTTTATTCCAAAATTATTGACAGGTAAGCACAGCGTCTGTATTGGTTTCTATAAATTAAGTTATAAATCAATCTTAAGATTGAGAAAAAAGTACAATCTGCTGTTGATTCGAATCAGCCACATCAGTAGGACGCTGGATTCTATAGGCGTACCATTCTCTCAATCTTAAAGCTGGTACCTAGACATCAGCTACTTAATCTTCGTTATTGATTGGGTGCATTACTATTAGATACATAACTCGTCGTAATATGACACCTTTTTTCTTAGATTGTTAAGGTTTGCTACCTTGATGTTATGTAATCAGTAATATTAAAACATTTTGTACGTTTGTGTTTGAGGAATGAGGAAGTTTTGGAGAATGTGTCGAAAAAGAAAGAGGAATTATTCGTCCAGCTTGACGCGGTAATAAAGCATTGGCAGTCTTGGTTGCAGTTGGAACCTTTGGACCCTAAAAAACTGACTTCTTGGCAACACTGGGATCTACATTTCAGGGCTTCGAAAACGTTTGGTCAAGAAATTGCGAAACTGCCCAGGTTTGTATTAAAATCTCTGAATTTTACTCTAAAAATCTTATTCCAAAGTGTCTAATAATCTCATTGTCGATTGACCCCAGGTCAAATTTTTATATTAATATTCCTTTAGTGCTCATTAAGGATCGTTTGTACAAAATTCTTAAGCTCTGCTTAAAGGACCTCCGCTGGTAGTTGAATTCCTATCTAAAAAGCCTTACTGCCAATAGGTACCACTCGCGTTTCAACTGAGGTGACCTTGTAAAACTGGCTCTAAGTGTACATTTTTATTGCAGCACCGAAGAAAGGGTTGGCTGTTTCCTTATAGGTCTTTCAAGGTTGAGGTCAGACCTGGAATCTCATAACAGAAGTTACTGGGATCAGTTGGTCTATTCGCTTAAAGATTCCATAGCGGAAGATGTGGTCAAGTTACAAAACTACATCGATCCGTCGACGGCAGCCCTAACGAAACAACCAGTCACGTTGGAGGAGATCGGGGAGAGTGGATTCAATTACAGTAACATTACCGCGGCTCACGCAGAGGTAAATCAAGTATTTTGTAATAAATTGTTTATATAATCGTTTAAAGTTAAGTAGGTACCCGGTAGATTGCTAGCAGAGCTTTAATGGGCCACACTAGCAGTCGTAATGGTGGCAAAAATATCCATGAAGCAGGTGCTTCATTGCGTTTCTTCTCAATCCTGTCTTATGCATAACCTCGGGTGATAAGTACGGTGGCACTGAAGATGAAAAATATGATAGTATTTTGTGTCTAATCAGCTTCTGCTTAAAAGTGTGATGATGTATCTTTAAATATAATTGTTTCGTGATTAACTTTATGTTTTAGATGGAGACAACATTTAACGAGATGTTGAACAAATCTCAAACTTTAGCCAGTTGGTCCCGAGAACAAGTGGACTCGGTGAATAGACTGAAAGGAGCCTGGGAAAGACTGGGCAGCCTTATTAGTAATCATCAACATATTATGGCAAAACAGGTATTGTTTATGCTTAAAAAAAATTTACGCTTTATTATTATTAAGCAATTATTGTTTTAACAGATGGAAACAATTAGAACGTCTCTGAACATAGAGCAAGAGAATCTCCTAAAAGAAATCGAGCGATTTGAAGCCAAGTGGAGCCAAATAAATACCATTCACAATTCATTCGATACGAACGAGAGTACTATCGAGGGCATTAATAAACTGTTCCAAGAAATTCAATCCAAAAGGACCGAATGGAACTCGGTGCTGGACAAGAGAGATACTTTATGGTAAGTAGGGCAAGAAGTTGCCATTAGTACCTTTGAGATGGTTTCAACCTCAGAATTACATCGGTATTATCGCAGATAGGCCAAATGTCGAAGGGAAGGTAATATTTAATGCAAAATTTATTGAACATTTATCATAATTTCAGAAAACTGTTCCATATCTATGATTTCTTAAAATGTTTAATACTTTTCCTTCAATGTTTATCTAGCTGTATTTAGAACTGTTATCTGTTGTTTTAGCTGCAACTATGCCAAATTCAACATGGAAAAACCTGATATTGTTATAATCAATGAAGTGGAAAATGCGTTAAAGGAAGAGGAATCGTCATGGACGGTTTTTGAGGAATTCAATTCAGGTATTATTCAGTGGGAATCAATAGTCCGGCCTCTCTGGCTAGTTTGAAAGGGAATATTATTTTATTTATTCGTTTAGGATAGCAATGCGATGGAGATTTACAAATTTTAGAATAAACATTTTGTTATATAATAATAACAATAATTAATACCGTTCGAATAATTTCAGGAGTAATTCTACATAAGAAAACATAATTTATTTTTTCATATGGACTTGGGCCCGGAAATGCCTAGTTTCCAAGATACAGGGTGTCAAACTTTAAAAAAAAATTGGTTTTTTATTAATATATTAAATATCCTTTTACCGATTTTGTTGAGGATTGGTCGTGTTATCTGTAATAATAAGCCTTAATTAGATTAAAAATATAAAGTCCAGTGGCATCCCGGGGGGGGCATCATACCGAATAGTATTGACAAAAAAATGTGCGCCAGTGACTTTTTTTAAACATTTTATATTTTTTGATGTGTAAATATCTTACGCGCCGGTATGAAGGTGAGTCTCAGCAAATGGAACGTAACTCATATGTGGGGACGGAAAAGTGAAGGCCTATGTGACCGGGTATGACCAACTTAGTTCCACGCATTGAAATAAGTAGCAAAATATATATACTGATCGCTCCTCGTATTAGTTTAAACCCCGGCCCGTTCAACAATCAAATTTTGTCAGATAATGATAGCAAATTCGGGCAGATGACGTGGAAGAGACGAAGATAAAAGATAGGGTTTGAATTGTGGATCGGCTCCTCAATATATTATTATATTATATTCGCAGTGTATTTGGATCCATAGGTTGATGTTATTCCAGGTGGCATTACATTTTCATGTCGAATTTGTGCAGTGAATTAATCCACTCTGATTGAAGCTGCCAATAAGTATTATTAAAGAATCCTAACTAATATTATAAATGCGAATGTGTTTGTTTGTTTGTTTCTTAAGCTTTCACGCATAAACTACTCAACCGATCATCATGAAATTTTGTACAGGTATTTTCAAGACTAGTAAAGGACATAGGACACTTTTAGCTTTTACCCGCGGTTTCGCCTCGCGTTGATTTTTACGGTTAGTTTTGATGTTTACACATCTTATACGGCGATATGAGGGTAAATCTCGGCAAATGGGACGGAAATGTGAAAACCAATGTGACATCATAGTCATGCGCAGTGATTAGTGTGCAGCTACTTCAGCACTTCCTAGTGAAACGTGTTCTTTCTAACGCCAGAATATAGGCAACCATTTCCAAATAAGTGGTTGCCTATATTCAGGCGTCACGCGGCCTAAAGTGTCATTAGATTTTCATGTCGATGATGTCGATATAAGATATGTTTACCATCCAATGTCTCGAGTACTAGCAGATTCGCTCAATTTTTTCATTTTAAAATATATTATGCTGTACTGGCTGTCTCCGAAAGACGTGTAAAGTATGTTTATAGATTTCAATAAAAACTAAAAATATTTGATCAAGCTAGTTTATACCGTATGTATTTAAAATTAGTTCTATTTTCTTTACCGCCAATTCAATATACTCTATCTCTAGCCCATTATAACAAATAATTGCCAAAAAGTTCGAATGTAATGGTAATGCTAGTAGCTTTATAGTTTAAATGTGTCGATATTTTCTATATAGGTTAATAAAAATGCTAATGAAACAAATACATATTATATCGCCAGTTTATTAAAATTTCCTTTTTAGGGATATTACACAAATGGCGTTGAACAAAATCACTAATATTAATAGTATATCGTGAGTTTTACTAGTCAGTTTATTCGTTTATATATTTGGTTTCGTGATTATTCACCGTGTTGTCAAATACTTTATTTTATTGTTCTAGATTTTATGCTAATTTTCCATTTTAAGCTTTATGTACTTATCTTTATTTGGCCTTATCTGTAAGAGCCCTTTCCATGCATTAGTTGAACAAATCTACCCCTTTTTTCTTTAAATGAATAACTGCAGCTTATCTTACTTGTGTAAATTAACTCAAATTGTATCTAGTTTTTCTTCCAAATATAAGTTTTCTACTTCAATTTTTGTACGAAAAACTAATTCAGTGACTTTTACTTTCATTCCGACCGCTTTGTTTGTCATGAACCGAAGTTAGTAGCTGATGTTGGTTAATTTGTTTGAACAAATTATTGTAAATTAATTCAAAAAATAAATCAGGTATTGTACTATTTCGTCAAGAGAGAACATTTAAATAAAATAATAATTTTGTTTTAAAAATTACATTGAAGTTCATAATTCAGGCAATATTGCCCGAACCGCATCTAAAGTTAAATAATTTTTCAACTTTGCATAAGGAAAATTTAGGAAAATGTGCAACAATAGCATCTATCATATGCCTTACCAAAATAATTATAACTTACTATTGGATCCATTGTCTTAACTTCACAAGACCCGGAGTCAGACGAGGACCGCAGCTGACTTCTACATTCTTTTTCGACTGCGTTATAACGCGTAATTAGATGAACTAACTACAAGTTGCGTGCTTCAAAAACAGGTCCCGCAACATTTTGCTCTAAAAAGAAAACCTTGGCTAGGGGGGTTTCAATTAATGGCATTCAGCGAGTCAAAGACCCGGGATTGGAATGTAAAAATCGTGTTAACTGGAACAATCAATTTTAATTATCCTAATCCGGAAAATGCGGCGGTACTAAAACCAAGGTTGAAATTTACATAACATGTTAAAACGCTAATTGCGACATTAAAATTTTTGGCGGCTCACGAATTTTAGGTGTCCTTAGTGAAAACATTTTAATAGCTTGGATACCTGCCGACTTCAGATTTTTTCGAGGAGAAAAAACAAGAAAACAAGCCTTGAAAGTGGGTATAAAAAGCTCAAAAGCTTTGGGAAGAATTAGTCAGATGGGAATCTTCTCGTCAAATAACACGATACGCTGCCCAAAAATATGAAAACTTGGAAAAAGTAGTCTTAAATTATCTATCATGTCTGATGGAATGTTAGGCTGCAAAACGAGAACTCGGGTTAATCTATCATGTCTAAATTACCTTGAGAAGTGTCTCTGACTCTCAGTGGCCCGGGAAAGTAAAGAAGCAGACAATAAACAGTCATCGCGTCGTAGAAAGCCGTACCTTTTTCCAACTCAGGTCCGGACAATTATTACATGTTGTAAAAGAAATCTCTGTTCGAAATTCGTGTCACCAGTCGTGGGGGAAGGTGTACTTACTAGAAGTTATTAAGGATTGGTTTGCATGTTACGGATTAACATTAAGACCTAGAGAGTAAGTTGTAGCTGTAATACATTGTGACTATGGTACTTGTATCGATCAAAACATTCATGATGATGATTCCTGGTAGTTTGATAATTTGTCATTAAAACTTAGTGCTAGTGCCAATCTGTATTTCATTTATTAGAGGATGTAAAATTTATCTTAAAGTTAAGCTTGGTGAAAAGGAAGATAAAAAGTAAATAACAGCGGAATTAGCTTTTCTGCTTATTATGTCACAACTTTTACACTTAATGTTGGGAAACTCTTAAGTAACTAGGTCACAACGGAAAAATACCTGAACATATTGGGGTTAACCACGACAGAGTTTGTCATGACGGATTGCTCAACAAACTGCCATTTTTCGGACTGCCAGCCTCTCTCTGCAGCTGGCTTGCCAGTTTCCTTAAGAACCGATCTCTGCACGTTGCAGTTGATGGACACATCTCAGACACATTCACCATTAAAGCGGGCGTGCCTCAGGGCGCAATACTTTCACCAACGCTGTTCCTCATCTATATTAATGACCTGCTGACCGAAACAAATAATCCTGTTTACAGTACCCTTGTCTCCCAATTTAGATCAGAAAAACCTTTTCCGTAGACAGGAGCAGATTACAGCAATTAATCAAGACCTGGAGAAAGTTGAAACTTGGAGCGACAGAAATTTGGTCCAGTTCGATGTAGCAAAGACCCAAGCAGACACGTTTACCAAGAGGGCCAATACGGCGGGCCTTAACATCATTATGGCAGGATCGACCATTCCTTCATCCTCGCAAATCGGATTACTGAGTGTCTCGGTCAACAACAATATGTACTGGCATGATCACGTTGCTAACGTCGCAAAATCAGTCTCCCAGAAATTGGTGCGCTATTTCGCAGCAAAAACTGTATATATCGCAGCAGATGCTCTTGCTCTACAACGCGCAAATAAGATCGTACCTAGAATATTGCTCACACATCTGGGGTGCCGCACCAAGGCACACCCTAAAGCTGCTGGATTCCATTCAGCTGTGCGTCTCGTCGGCGAGCCGGAGTTGACCCAAAATCTTGATAGTCTGGAACACCGCAGATATGTGGCCGAGATGTCCTTGTTTTACAGATACTTTCACGGCAGATGTTCCCGGGATTTGGCCCGCCCGCCCCTGGCAACGCCTGTCAGACAGTCACGACATACGGCAAAAGCGTATCAGTTCGTTGTACAACTGGAAACAATTAGAGCATCGCTTTACAAGAACTCCTTTGTCTGGCGACTGCATCACTGTAGAACTCACTCCCAGGACATCTGTTTCCCCCTAATAATTACAACCTACAACTATTCAAGAACCGTGTCAATCAACATCTTCGCACACACACCACTCGTCGAGCGCCATAGGATCTCCCTTTAGTGTGTGTGCCACTGCCATAAAAAAAATAATGGAAAAATAATCCCTTAAATTTTGTGCTCTTAATTTGAAATCTCAGTTAGTATTGTGAAACGGAATGTCTTTTGACCTACTCTCATTTCCCGATAATTAGGGTTACAATTGGGTACAGACAAGGTGGAATGAGACAACTGACTATGTGGAGGAAAGAGGATCATTGCCCATGGTGTCCAGATAAAATAATTTGATAAAAATAGATATATGATACTGCAAATCTGGTTTTAGAAATTGAACAGGTGTTGAAGAAAAGGTCGAAAACTATGTAAGTACATAAGGGCAATTATCGGCGTTTATTTTATCTTCTAAATTTGAAAATCTTCATTGATTCTTATAACTGACAACCATATGAGCTTTTTTATTTGAGGATACTCCTCACAAGCTTTTTCTCTGATTTTAACTAAGGCGTTGACAATGTGCACTCCAGCACGCCCACAAATAAATTTATGCCATATAAACCACTTTTGTTTTGTCCAAATGAGCAGTTAGGTTATAGCTATCCCAAACTAACCTAGATCAAAAGTTAGTATTCCAACCTCCTCTTCTATTATGTACGCTTCTCTGCCCCTTTGTTTTCTAGATCTGCAATATGTTCTTCATAGTTAGCCTTTTCCTGGTCGCTTGGATTTGTATTAACCTGACACCCTTCGCCCTTATCACACAGGTCCTTCTTAGGATTAAAAAGGTTAATATTAAATTCTGTGGTAAAAACTGATTTGTACAAATGAAGTTTTACAGGATTTTCGAGCAGAGCTCACAAGGAATTTTTAAGGGTGAAGTTAATTACAAAGGTGATGTTAGCATGCACGAATCCCTTTAAAAAAGAAGGAAACACCTTTGACCAACCTTAATCTGCAGCCCTTTCTTATACAAATCGTATATTCTTTGAATATTAAGCTTTCGATCCAAGTATTTTCTTGAGGAATTGCTTCGAAAGTAATATGGCTCAGTGAGAGGAAAAGATGATATATGTTATCTTATTTTTTGCTTAGCATTATCCTTCCAGCGTTATTTGTTTGTTTCTAGGGGTATAATAAAGGGATGTGGTGAATTTTTACTAAAACCGCTAACACATGTATTAAATGGCAGTTTGAATATGTTATGTCATCTTGGAAGAGAAGTAAACTAATTACTGTGTTTAAGGGTGGGATTAGGCAAAATATTGAAAATTATAGGCCAATCTCCATAATCAGTGCCATATCAAAAGTTTTTGAAATTGTATTATTCAATAGGATATATAATGAAGACAAGCATCATATTTCCATTCAACAACACGGCTTTCTTCCAATGAAATCAACTTAAACAAATTTCATAACATTTGTACGGTACATACATGAAGCTGTCAACAGGAAGTCTCAAGTTGATGTTATTTATACAGATATGGAGAAGGCTTTTGATTAAGTAAAACATAGTATAATAAGGCAACGACAAACCTAGTACCAACAGGAAACATATGCATAGAGGGAGCGCAAGTAGAATATGTAGAAAAGTATACCTATCTGGGACACGAATTAAAAATCAACAGGGACCACCAAACTTTTGAACTTTTAAGGCGCATAAACCTCGGATGGGCAGCATACGGCAAATTGAGACAAATATTTAAGGACAAAATTCGTATAAGTCTAAAAAGAAAGACTTTTAACACGTGTATCTTACCGGTCCTCACATATGGGGCAGAAACCCTAACGCTCACTAAGCTGCTTAAACATATGGGCTTAACAGATAACCTTGTAAACTTGGTATTGTCGTACTTGTGTGATAGAGAACAGTATGTTGAGGTAAGGGGTGCAAAATCTAAGATTTATAGTAGTACATCAGGAGTTCCCCAAGGTTCAAACTTGGGCCCTTTGCTATGGAGGTTTCAACTGGTCATGACTCTAATTGCCTGCAGGAAGACCTTAATTGTGTGTATGAGTGGTGTAAAACTAATGGATTCAGTCTGAATGCTGGTAAATGTACAACTATGACTTTTTCACTAAAGAATTATGCAGTAGTTCATGACTATAAAATTAATGACAATGTTCTGCAAACAGCTAATGTGCATAAGGATCTGGGAATTTTATTAGACAGTTCCCTAAATTTCAATGAACATATATCACACATGATCAATAATGCACATAAAACAATGGGGTTTATCATTAGATCCACCAAGCAGTTTAATGTTGAATTGTGTCTTAAGCTCTTTGATAGTCTGGTTTTTTGCCTAGATTGGAGTATGGTGGTGACTTCTGGTCACCACAATATGAAGTATGGATAAAGTCTATTGAAAGGGTGCAACGTAAGTTTTTAAAGTATATGTTTTACAAAAAATTTCGATTTTATCCACCCCAAGGGTACAACCATTTACAATTATTGGGAATATTTAATAGGTTGTCCCTAGAGAATCATAGAATTAAGGCATGTCTTGTAAATTTATTTAGAGTTTTGAGGGATGATGTCAACAGTACTGAGGTTTTGGCTCAACTTCAATTTTCAATAAATAAAATTGATACAAGAAATAAAGACACATCCTATCTCAAAGTTCCAAGAACAACCTAAAAAACACACCACTATATCGATGGTGTAGTTATTTTAATAAGTATGCAGGTGACTTAGATCTAGATACCACCAACTTGAAAAGTTCTGGGATGAATGTAGAAAAGATACTGTTTCTGGCTCAGTCTCAGGATTAGAAACAAATATCGCATGTAGTCACAGCATATGCTGTAATCTAGTTAAATAATATTTAATTTTAATTCATTATGTTATTAGATATTAGGTCATACGAAGTATATGTGTAAATGGCTTGGGCTGTTGATACTGTGATTAATACATAAATAAATAAAACCAGTTTATTACATTTCCAAAGTTTTTTTTTTAAATGTCTTAAATATTCATTGACCGATTCTGTTGAAATTTGGTCTTGTCTGTAATAATATGGGGCTCATTTAGTCTTAATTAGATTAAAAATATGAAGTCCAGTGGCGTCTCGAGAGGCATTATACGAAATATTATTGACACAAAAGTGTGCGTCACCGACTTTTTTAAAAGTTTTGGTTTTTTTCGCATTAAACAACTAAAAATAAAACATCTTTGTTTCTTGAATTGTTTTCGTATCTTGTTTCGTTTTTGAGAAAAGAAATTACATTACATTTCTTTATGGCAACAAATTCTACATCAAACGCTGGTGGGTAACCATTATTTTTCTGAAAATCGATGGTTTATTCTATTCATAGAAATTGCTATAATAAATTATAGCAACCGTTAACTTTTTCTTTCTTTTTGTTTCATCGCGGGATGTAATAAAGATTTATTTTTTTCTCTGTGACTGAAAAATCTCATGGGGATTTTCGTCGGCCCACATATGGTTCTTATGAAAATTAACAACGCCTTGGCGCGTAAATCCTGCTTCGTCTGTGAACAGCACTTTATCGATAAAGGAACGGTCCTGATGATATTTTGTATATATAATAATTTATTATAACAATTTCTATGACTAGAATAAACCATTGATTTCGAGAAAAATAACGGTTATCCACCAGCTTTTGTTTTAGAATTTGTTGCCCTAAAGAAATGTAATAAACTGGTTTTTATTTTTTTTTTCTCAAAAACGAAGCAAGATACGAAAACAAATCAAGAAGCAAAAATGTTGTATTTTTAGTTGCTTAATACGAAAAAAATATAAAATGTTTAAAAAAGTCAGTGGCGCACATTTATTTTGTCAATAATATTCGGTATGATGCCCTCCGGGACACCACTGGACTTTATATTTTAAATCTAATTAAGGATAAATTAGCCCCTTATTACTACAGATAACACTACCAAATTTCAACAAAATAAGTAAAAGGATATTTAAGATATATAAAAAACCTATTTTTTCTACAGCCGCGCGCAAAATAACTAATTGCTAAATTCAAATGAAATCGCAAAATCAACGAATGCCGTGGATCCTTATTTTGCGCTCTAGCGCGAACATGGAAAAGAAAAATCTCACTTTTTCCGTCGAGTGTGCTATGAAAGGTTATGGAAACCGAAGATAAATAAATGACAGTCGTGCGTTTGTTACAGTTTGTTGCTGGCACTCCTGTTCTAAATATGCCCGAAGCCCGAATATAATATGTCAAAATTGTCATTTGCAAATTTCAGAATAAGTATAGAGAAAAATGTGGATTTAATTTTAAAAAATGCGGCTGTAGAAAAAGTTCTGTGTGTTTTTCGAGCGCAAAGTAAGATTGCCGTTTTCGAAAGATTACTGCGCTCCGCTACGCGTCGCGCAGTAACATTCTTTCTCAAGCGGCAATCCATTACTTTGCGTTCTAAATACACAAATAACTATTTTGACACCCTGTATCTTGGAAACTATGCATTTCAGAACCCAGGTTCATATGAAAAAATTTTCATATTTTCTTATGTAGAATAAATCCTGAAATTATTTGAACGGTATTTCCGGACACCCTGTAAATCATATTTTGTGGAATTTCGACTGTGTATTCATCACACAACGAAATTTATGTTAGATCAGTTCATGAATGGATGAATAAACATTGGGCAACGTCTGAATATGTGAAATGGTTTACATAACGTAACGAGCTTGCGAGGTAACCATGGTAGGCCTTTTGGTACTCACAGTATATTTTACCTTCCTCCATAGTACCTGTAACTTTAAATATATATTTTTAGAATTTCAGAAATTCTGCAGTCAGTATTGGATCGTGTTTAGGAAAAAGTACTACGAATTGGAGGATTTCATTAAACTTTGGGAGGGGAAGTTTAGTAATAACCAAAATGAACTGCCTCGCTTTATACCAGTGATCCTCCAGGATCTTCAGAAATACAAGGTATCTCCTAATTACTCCAGCACACATTGCATACAATACAAATATTTTTATTCACTTGCAGGATATCATTCCGATATTAAAATACGTTAAAGGTGAAGATTTTTCCCATAAACATTGGGACGACGTATTTAACATACTTAAAATCGAGCCGAAACCGATAGACCAGATATTGTTAAAAGATTTTTTGGATGTACACGAACATATCAAGAACCATGCCAAAGAATTACAGACGTTGTGTAAAAGGGCTGCAAGCGAGATCGTGATAAGACAAGCCTTAAAAGACATTGACCAGTGGGACGTCCAGACTAAGTTCTTGCTAAATAGTCATACTGATTCGCATGGAAAACAAATCATGTTAGTTAAGGAATTTAAGGAAATTTTAAATGCTGTAAGTGAATGCTTCCCATCCAAACCTCTATTGTACCACTATAAATAACTATATCATCCTGAACTTTCAGAATACATGTTTACCTTTTTGACCATCAGACAGTTAGTTAACTTTAAATATCAATTTAATATGACTCGAAATGAGACCTAATTACTGTCATTGTAGGCTGACTGAGGACCAGAGTAGTCCGTCCAAAGCTTGCATGGAGCGTACATGTAGATATCGTCTCTTCCAGGCTGACCTTTTTTGCTACTTGATTAGGAACATTCGAAATACTATCTCTGGTCTTGTTCAGTCCACGATCAAGTATTGGATTGCATATTGGGGTCATTCAAAAGAATCAACAACCGTTTTTCTAGCTAAGAAAAAAATATTAGTAGTATAGTCAAAATTAACCCCTTAAGCTCATGTAAACTATATTTTAAATCTTTAAAAATAATGACGTTCTCCTCTTGATTTTTATACTCAACAATAATCTATGCAATTAGAAATAAAAGAAAATTCGAACGGAGACAGGATAGTCACAGTTACGACACTCGACACAGAGGTGAACTAAATTTACCTTTTTCAAGATTATCAGTTGGGCAACATAATCTTTACTGTTTTGGGAGAAAGTGCTGTAACAAATTTAATAAAAGCATACTGGCATTTAAAAATGCCAGTGCTACTATTCTGTAGCAGAGTTTTTGACCACAAGGAACTTCCAGGCTTGTAGATTGATAGTTCATTCCTAATATTGATTAATTGTATTTTGTTTTTATACCTTTATCTTATTTTTTTTTTTGTACTTTGTGTAGTCTTTATTACACTATTGGGGATCCAATAATATAGGTAGTAAAGTTTTATCTGTGTACTTGTGTTAAGTGGAATTAATTAACAGTATTAATAAACAGTACAGTGTGAGAAGTCGCGAGCAAATATTTCTATTACTCACAATGCCGTTGTCTATGATACACCATTAATATTTATCCGAATCTTAAATATTTCTAGTGCCCATAATGTCACTGGTTATGAGACGCCAATTATTATTATTTTCTTAACCAAGCAAATAAAACCTTAAGTCCTTCGTGTGTCTCTGTATGTGAAGTAGAGCAATTTTTTGGTTAAATTTCCCTTTATTTGTATACAATAGAAATAGTACAGTGTGAGAAATTTCAAGCAAATACTTCTATCACCTACAATAACACTAATGCCCTTATTAATACCTTAAACTCGGCCTTCCCCATTGTAAATGTTAAGAATAAAGGTAAAGAAAAGTTTTTTGGTTACAGTACTTCCTTCGGCTTGTTTTTGTCGAGATACCGGAATATTTACAGAAGGGTTATTAAATGTGCGAAAAACGTTTATTTCATCAAAATAATTGCAAGTTCGAGTAATACACAGAAAAAGGCGTGGTCGATTATCAATGAGATTAGGGGAAGGAATGGTCGTTCGCAAATCTCTTCTTTTCATCTGTCTCCTGACGATTTCAATAATTTTTATTGTTCGGTTGCTGACGTATTATCTTCTCAGCTCGATCCTGGTATAAATCCCCTGGAACACCTATCGGGCAAGAAGGTCACAAATTCTTTCTTTTTGGCACCAGTAAGTGTCTCTGAGGTTGTGGACGCTCTTAGGCTTTTCAAAAGTAAGAATTCTTCTGGCTTTGATGATATTTCTGTTAAGATCTTACTTTATCTCAATGATGCTGGGCTGCAAGCACTTACGGTAGTCATAAATGACCCTTTTGAGAGGGGTGAGTTTCCCGGCATTCTTAAACAAGCTATGGTTGTACCTCTGTACAAGGGAGGTGACTCTAATTCTCCAGAAAACTTTCGTCTTATCTCTCTTCTGCCTTCTCTTGGTAAGCTAATAGAAAGACTCGTTAAAAAAAGAATGCTTTCATTTCTCACTGCAAATAAAATCCTATCCAGTTCTCAATTTGGCTTCGAGAGTGGAATATCAACTTCGGATGCTATTTTCTCTCTTCTTGAAGACATTTATTTAAGTGCAAATGAGAATCTACTTTCAGCAGCAGTATTTTGCGACTTGTCGAAGGCATTCGCCTGTGTCGATCATCATCTGTTGCTCCAGAAGCTGGAGGTTTATGGATTTAGGGGTATAACTCTCAATTGGTTTAAGTCCTACTTGCATGGCCGTAGGCAGTCAGTGTCATATCAAGGCAGGCTCTCAAACTCAATGCCAATAAATTGTGGAGTGCCCCAGGGCTCCGTTTTTTAAATCTATATCAATGATCTTGCCTCCATTCTAATGAAGGGAATTGTTAGGCTCTTTGCGGATGACAATTCTATTGTTTGGCGTGCGAGTGATGTTGGGGTTTTGGAGAAAATGATCAATGCTGATCTAGTTCGCATAAGAACCTGGTGTAATAGCAACAATTTATCATTTAACACACCAAAGACATGTTTAGCTTCAAGTGTTTTCTGGCTAATATTTCATTGGGCGGTGACCAAATACTTCCTGCTGCTGGTGCCAAATTCTTGGGGGTGACACTGGATGAGAGTTTGAAGTTTGAGGAGCACATCAAGGCTCTTTCAGTTGGGCTATCCTCTGGTTGCTATGCCTTGAGAGTGCTTTCTCACCACCTGGAGCCCGTCTTGAGATCGGCTTATTTTTCTCTAATAGAGTCAGGCGTTACTTATGGTATAGCTTTCTGGGGATGTTGCAGTGCTGCCAGCTTCTCTTCAATTTTTATCTTGCAGAAACGAGCTCTTAGGTTTAT
>JAEQML010059926.1:0-27950 GCA_016904865.1 Pissodes strobi | reverse complement strand
TATTCGAAATCTCGAAATCCTATCCGAAATCCTTTCGAAATCCCGAAATCATATCGGAAATCCTTTCGAAATCCAGAAATCCCTTAAAAATTCTCGAAATCCCTGCGATTTCCGAAATCGATGTACACATTTTGGCCAGTGAGCCGCCCCTCGGTTTTTACATACCAGAGATAAATAAAAAAGAATCTCTGATTACAACGAAGCAGCGCCTCTCACGGTTCACGGAACGATTTTTCTATTGCGTCGCTACTATTTTCTTTGGTATATCCGAGGGTATATCGCATTTTTACGCCCTATATCACACACGTATTGAAACCGTAATTTCAACAAATTCCATTTCAATGCTGTCAATTTGGCAGCACATTTCATTTGACACGTTAACTTCACAGATAAGGATGACGCGTAAAGTACTTTTCAAACGCGTGTTTCAACACATATCTAAGTAACTATGCGTTTTAGTTTAAAGGTATATATTTCGAGAAATATTTTAAATAAACCACTATATATTTATAAACGAGGGGGTAACCACTCTGTAAATATGGTGTACAATAGGTTGTAATTGCTCGTAATTTTTTGTAATTTTTGTAATTATTTGACACTTTTTTTAATTTTCGTAATTATTTGAAATTTTTGGTAATTCTTTTTAATTTATTGTCATTATGGTAATTTTCTTTAATTTTTTTTTGTAATTTATTGAAATGTTTAGTAATTTTTTGTAATTTAAAAACCTTTAAGGAGACATTTAACCGAATCTTTAACGTTGCTAAAAATTTAAACAGTATTTATAGATTTTATTACATTTTTAAAAATATCGATAGTCAATACCAACTTCAATAACTATATTATGAATATTTATATAAAAATAATATTTGCCCACCGCTAACGGCCAAATAGCCGAGGAAACTCGTGGCAAATAATGACCGACGAGCAGAAGGTCACATATAGTCACGGCACCCCCAGAAATATTGGCTGTCATAATCTATTAGTTTTCCGTGTACCTAATTTGATTTAACTAGACAAAACTAACCCAATGTAGCCCAATATAGGTCACGTTTGGTTAGTTTTGGTTAGTTCTTTCCTCGGTTCTTTCTAGTTAAAACAAATTATTTTAGAAGATATGTCAATCATCACGGAAGCATTCCGATTAGCTAATAATTTTTCAGAAATATTGTTCATAAGGCTAATAGGTGCGACAAGTAGCATTAGACCCTCGAGTGAACAATATTTCTGTAAATTGCGGGATTGATATTCAAAATAGACCCATCAAACCTTATATCATTGAAATCGTCTCACTGCGACCTTTGCTATAATATACGGGGTTTCCATTTAAAAAGAACACTTTTTTGACAGTATTGCGATGCTCATTTGTTTAGTCTGATGACAGATCCTGGCAATTCAAGAAAACCCCTAGATTATTACTTGTTGCTATAATTGATATAAATTTTGGATGTTGCTATAAATATTTTGCGAAGTGTAGTTAACCCTGTAAGGCTAAACTTACCAATTTCCTGTTAGTACTAACACTAACAGCTGGATAATTTCCATAGGAGCAATAATAATTATTGTTGCATCATTGAAAATTCTGGAAATATCTTATTATTTAATTTTATAATTATTGTTTGTGCTTTTCTTATGTGTACTGATAAACTGATATAAATTTAATTGCAGATAAAACAGATAAAAAAATCTAAGACATTTTTCTGGATTGTCTCCAATTTCTATACGCATATCCAGACCCAGGACCCCAATCAAAACAGAAGTTTTCCCCAAAATCAATCAAGTCTTTTTGTACTCAAAATAATATGCATTCGACTCCTTATTCTAATGTGTCCACTCCTGGAACATCTGGAACCGCATCTGCAACTAAAAAACGACCATATCCAACCCGAGCAAAATGCACTCTCTCCTGAAATAACCGAGGAAATAACTATGAATTTTCAATCTGAATCTGAAAATGCCGAAAAATCAAATACCAATCTGAATTTTCCTCAGAATGTTCAGAATAGCAGGGCCTCGAACAGCGCTATGGTCGATAACCCCGCAGATTATATTTCAGAACGTAGCCCTGTGAAGGATCAGGTTGAAGAGCCGGAAAAGTGGAAACTGGTGAAATATTCTCGTAGATCAAGATCCAGGAGAAATCGAGAAAGACTTTCAGAGGGGTATCAAGATATAATAACCAATTACTGTGAACCTGTCGACAAGATAACAAACCTTATAAAAACAAAAATTTAAAACAAATGTTACTGAGCCAAGTAAATTTGACGAATGAATGTGCAAACAACATGGAAGTATTAGAGGACAATCAAGTCTCATATTTAATAGATATTCTTTACAAGCCTGCAATTAAAAATTCTAAAAATAAGTCGAAGCAAGGTAATCGGTATGACGAAAAATTGAAAAAACTCTGTACCTATTTGTTTTTGGTGGGCGGAAAACAGTTTATGCCAATTTTCAGAACTCAATATCATCAATTACAACTTTAAGAAGATCATTGGGAGACCAAATTATAGAAGAAGGTTTACTAAGAATAAATGAGTGGGCAAAATTTCTAGACAGCCATGGTCTTCCAAAGGTAGGCTGGATAAGCGAAGATGGGACCAAAATTACTTTAAAAGTAGAATACGAACCCAAGACAAACAAAGTTCTTGATTTTGTAATACCCCTACAAAATGGCATTCCAAATGAAAATTATTATTTAGCAACTTCTGCTGCAAAAATGCAAAGCTACTTTCAATCAGAGAATAGGGCAGATTATGCATATGTAATGATGGTCCAATGTCCAGTGGATAAAACCCCCCCTTTCTGTTTGGGATTGTTTGGAACTGACAATAGATTTACAAATCAAGATGTACTTAATCGGTGGAAATTTATTCATACATACATTTTATATAACTGTATGGATATGCAAAACTTAAATCTTCCATTATCAACTAACCGAAAAAAAAATAGATTTGTGGCATATGCACCTACCAACTAGTGCTTCGGTCTCGACGAGACTAGTCTAGCTCTCGTCTCGTCTCGTCTCGAAATTCGAGACCGATACCGGGACGAGACCGAGAGTCTTACGTCAGTCTCGATAGTCTCGTGTCTCGAGTGTTGAAATAAAAACAATTTATAAGTAGGATAGTACGAAAATAATGGTTTGTTTTTTTAAATTATAGGTAACGTATAAAAATATTTAAGTACACGAAAATCAAAGAAATCTAGGAAAGTGTGTAGGTATATAAAGTACAATTTACTTGTTGCCTACCTATATTTATGAGTAACCGAAAAAAAATTCAAAACAGGTCTAAAAACTATAGACTAGCCAGAGAAGCATTACTATGCATTTTTTTTTGTTTTAATATGTTTTTAGTCTCGTTTTTAGTTTATTTTTTCTTATAAAAAAAAGTAGTTTACTTACATAGGTAGATATGTTTTTAAGCAAAACCTAATCCTTTCAAACAGAATCCTTCACTTGCAGCCAATAGCCAATAATCTTTCTGCACTTCCAGGTTTATTTACAATCATTTATATTTTTTGCTCAGGAATGCGCCTCGTGAAAGGGATCTTAGGTTTACTTTCGAAAATATAAAATATTATATAGAGTAGGGCTCCAATTTTCCACTTAATACAAAAACCAAAATAAAATGTTTTTAAAGATTATAAAAATTTCAAAAGTACCTACCATAAATTATTTAAAATTACGCCAAAGCAAAATATATAAATTAAAAACATAATAAAAATTAAAAAAAGAAATAAAAAAAAATAAAAACATACTCATATTAATAACGCCAATAACATCTGAAAACCGATAAAAAAAAATTAAAGTTCGTATTTAAAAAATTGATGATGATCCCTTGAGGACGAAACGTCGGTTTTCAAACTGCTTGACATCATTGGATAGAGCGGGAAAAGTGGCAATGCAAAAGTGCAATTCAATTTGAAATCCATTTTCAAATAAGCACAGGAAAAAATAAAACGTTTTTTCAAAATTTCGGCTTTTTCCGGATATCTCCGGAAATACTCGGAATTTTAAAACTTTCTAAACGGCATATTGTTAGGCACCTAAATGTGCAATTTTGCCTTAATTTGACCGACACTGTATCTCTTACGGTTTTCGAGTTCCCCATGCATAGACACGAATTCGAGCCACCCTGTACATTACGCATGCGAAAGTACGTTTTCAGCTTAGAAAGATTCTGTATTACTGCACTCGTTTTAACGCCTTGTATCCTCACCTTTAAACTAGGACTTTCAACACTTATTATATACTTATTGCATTTTGTAGATTACCAAAAAATAAATAAACGAAATACCTATCTAGCTTGTGCCGTGCCCGACTTCTCAAAAAACGACCCTTTAAGTTTTTATCAAATAAAATAATAACTAGGGTGGTGGGCGTAAGTAAATAATTAACAAAAATCAAAAAACTTTTCCGAACAATCCTCTCCCCTATTTGAAAAGGATGATAGTGAGGATATTAATGAAAAGTTTATTTTTATTTTTTATTGTTCTCTAGCCTATGGATAACTACATTATTTTATTAATTATTATTTCAATAAAGTTAGTACACCTCTACAAAAAAAAATACTTACATCTGCATGTACATTAATTTTTCAAGATAATTTCCAAGAACAACGAAGCCGACCGCTAGCGAAACCACAACCACCATCCACCGAAATGTTCTACTGAAAATTATAATTTTCACTTTTCCGTAAACTATTTTAGAAAAGTCAATTGCCCAGTCAATTGCGATTGAAAATGCCTCGAAAAGTGTCTCCTTCCACATTTTGTAACTAGAAAGAAAATATTTGCAATTTGAACTACCGAATACTGAATGTACTTATTTAAAATAAGAAAAAAATATTATACGAAGTAGAGATAAGTAGGTACTATTTGCTAGTGTTTGTCTCTACTAGGCTCTTTAGACGGTAGTGACAAATACTAGCATTACTTTGAGTACTAGCACTATGACTAGAAGACTAGGAAGGAAAACAAAAATGGGAACTGCATACAGATAAATTAAAGTCACGCCACTTTCCGCACGAGGCCACGGAACAATATTAACTGAAAACTAAACTAAAATCCATAAAAAGTAAAGTACCGATTGTAGAGCGAAGAGCGGACAAACGCGACAAACCAAAATAAACAACATTCCGGCAATCTAGAGGTGTTCCTATATGTATCGATATTTAAAGTATCGATAACACATTTTTGAAAATATTTATTTATCTAAAAGAAATTGACCGTCGACACATTTTCATCTGTAACTTAGATTACGTTTTATACATATTGATATTAATGTTACAATCGTTTAAAATACGGTCTTGTTATTGAAATTCCCATGAAAAAAAGTGTTGAAATCGTTTGCAGTTTGAAGAGCGATGACCTTTTCCTGGGATCCTATCGAAATTTAAATTAACTTGACTGACATGAAAACATCGGAATCGAATTGAAAAATGAAGTTTATGCGCATTAACTAAACTTAAAAAGTTTAGTTTGAATTATTTGTTAATGTTTACAGGCTTTGCATGGGTTTTCGGTGCAAAATTTTTGCAAAAAGAGAGCAAAAATTAACCAAACCTCGGAAACTTCACCATTAAGGAATGTTTGGCGCTAAAATCAACTTTTATGATTGCTGGCTTGCTTGCTTGTTTATGGCTTTGCTTCTAGGCGATTGCCAGCTCCATTACGTAATGACCACGTCGTGTCTGGCTCTAGACCATCCCGTGACCATCTATAATATTACTAATTCGGTTATATAAAGTGCTGTAAAATTAATGATGTAAGCAGTTGAGCAGCTCTTAACCTAATGCTGGTAATTGGACCAATGTTAGTACAACCACAGTTTTATTTTATTGTAATTAAGTAACTGCATCATAATCTTGATTGACTCACTAGAGCTAAAATCATATTGATAGTAATGGATGAAGTGTATCCTAAATTAATGAACTCTTTATATAAATCGAAAGACCTGCTTTCGTTAATAGGGCATTCAAAAAAGAATGATTCAGACTTTCTAATTGTCCACACTCACAAAGTGGAGATTCCCTAATTTTAAGTTTGTGTAAATGTTCACCTGTTAGACAATGTCCAGTTCTTATCCTAATTACGTGCCTACGGTCTTTAAAATGTACTAAGGATAACCACCTTTTTACTAGGAATTTGTCCAGCACCTTGTTATATTGGTAATTTTTGTTTAGCTCCGAAGTTACCCAATTTTGTTTAAATCGTTCTTTAAGATTGTATTTAATGTTATTATATACCTCAACTGCATCAATGACCTTATCTCTTGGAATATTCAAAATTCTACCCACGTTTGCAAGAGTATCCGCTTCAATATTCCCGGTTATACCAGAATGCCCTGGGATCCATCCCAATCTAATGACTATGCCATTTTTATTAGCCACCAAAATCTCATGTTTAGTCTTTAAAGTCCAAAAGTCTGCTTTAGCATTAGGCAAATTATTATTAATCTTTTGAACTGCACTCTGTAAGTACGAAAATATGATCGCTTTTTAATTTTTTTTATTAACTATGATTTTTACAGCTTCACATATTGCCAATATTTCGGCTTTACAAATGCAAAGGAGATCATTAAGCCTAGCGGAGAATTTTATTTTCAACTCTGGAATACTAATACCAAACCCTACTCTATTATCTTTTTTTTATGCATCCGAAAATACGAAAGTGAAAATATTTTTATATTTTTCAGAAGCTTCATAAAATTTTTCTTTAATCATGATTTCATTTTTCCTTATATTACTACTAAAAATTTTTATAGGCCCAATTAATTCCTCCAAGTCCAATTCATAACATGGTGACATCTTAGATTTATGAATTTTGTTTATATGTGGTAAAAATTGTTGCATCATTTCTATTAAATATGCTACTTTAGAGTTATTGATGGAGCCGATTTTATACAATAGTCCTACGGTTTTCCATTATAATGTCTAAAATGGGATGATTTTGCACACTAATGATTTTTTTCAAAAAGTTTGTAGTTAAATTTTTCCTTCTTTGTTCCAAGTCCATCATAGCGGCTTCTGCCAACAGGGCTACTCTCGGGGTGGATTTCATACAACCCAAACATATGCGTAACCCCTCGTAAAAAATACATTTAATCTATTGAATATATTTTGACTTGTCGGCTTTAAAAGAATCGCTCCAAAATCCAAATGTGACACAACCAAAGCCTGAAAAATCATTATTAGGGTGGAAGGATCAGCTCCCCATCACACCCTACAAATAGCCTTTAAAATATTAAGTGCTTTACTTGCTTTAGTTACAATGTTCTCCGTATGTAAATTCCATTTGAGATGTTTCTGGAAAATTATGCCTAGATATTTCACTGACATTTTATATTCTATAATAATTTCATTATTAATCATAATTGGTGGAGGTCAGATCTTTCTACCTCCTTTAATAAACCAAGCGCCAACGATAAATCATTTTGTACCAGAAACTCATTAACATTTCCCAAAACATCCGTCATTCTTGCAACCATGGCCTCAATGTCCTTACCTCTTAAGAGAAGTGCCAAATCATCCGCATACCCCATTATCTTAACCTCTCCAAAATCTAAATTAAATAACTCCGCCGTATATGTTAAATAGAATAGTACTTAAAGGTGAACCTTTTGCTATACCCGGTGACTAGATAAGGGGATAAGGCCCCAGAAATGTACCATCATCATTTCTAGTGTATACTAATCTATTGCGTATAAACTTATGTATGAGGTTGTTCAGTTCTATAGGAATTTTTAAATTATATAATTTCTGATATAACTTATATATATTCACATTATCATATGCTGACTTTATGTCCATCCAAACAGCTAACACTGATTCTGAGGATGTAAAAGCATTGAATATAAACGATGACACATACACAGCACTATCATATATCCCTTTTCCTTTACGAAAACCCGTTTGTTGTTACAGTTACGTTCCAAAAACCAATCTAGACGTTTTTTTTTCATTACTTCTAGGATTTTGCCTCCACATGAAGCTAATACAATCGGCCTATAATTTTCTGCTAAATTGGGGTCTTTATTAGGTTTAGGTAAACATATAATATTAGATTTTCTCCATGAAGATGAAAATTGAATCTCCCCTCATTATTTCATTATAAACATTAAGCAACCATTGTTTTCCCCTTAGTGGCAGTTTTTTGAACAAATCGTCCATGCCTGGCGCCGAAAAACTTTTATTTTGCATAGCAAAGTTTATTTCTGTAACATTAAACCGGTCCAATTTGCTATTAACTTTGATAGGAAGCATCTGATTGGATCTATATTAATATTTGCCATTTTTTTTAAATATCCTTTTTAATATCGTTATTAAGAACCATTTCTTTATTATTAAAGTTACAATTATTTGAAAATTTTTTAATTTTATTCCAGACATATGAGACATTAGAATTCCTATTAAAGTATGACAAAACTTGACAAAATTCTCTTTTTTGCTTTCCCTCAATTTTTTCCTGGTAATAGCAATAGATCTTTTAACCTGTACATAGCTTTCTATGGTAGGACTTTTATTAAATATATCTATGCTTTTTCTCCTCTCTACGATCCATATTGTACATTCCTCGTCCCACCGTGGATTGCCCTTTTTATACATTACTCCACACATCTTTTTTGGTATAGATTCTTCTGCAGCTAAATTCATGATCTCTACTAATTTGTTATAATTTAAATTATTGTCATTATTCAAAATAATTTCAATTATTAGGACTTTTTCATAATATAATTCCCAGTTAGCTTTTTTAAAATTTTTAACTTAATAAGTGCTAATAACAGATTCTTTAATATCTTTATCAATAATATTATATGTTAAAGAAGTGGGAAAATGATTGTTTGGTGAAAATTGCTATATCATTGCTTACCATTGTTAGATCAACAGCACTTATTTTATTACTTGTATTATTTAATAAAGCAGCTGATCCATCATTCATAACTATAAGTTCATTTTTTAATAAGAAATCATTAACATTCCTCCGTCCCTTATTTATAGGTATTTGGTCCCATAAAGGGTAATGAAAGTTAAGGTCACGACTTACATACCCGATTTAGATATAAGTTCGGAATATGCCTTTTTGTCCGAAGCGACCTTTCATGTCACCGCGAGGAAACACTCGAACCGAACAACCTTGACGTCATGTGGCTCAAGTTCACCGCCAAGGGATTAACCAAGTTGATATGTTGTCTCTATCGCCCTCCGAGCGATAGAGCCTACCAAAGCTTTTTTTCAACACTAGCTACCACTTTTGACTCAATACAGGTCGATCACCCCAGTTCAGAAATAATCGTTCTGGGCGACTTCAATGCCCACAACACCAACTGGCTCAAACATCACAACAAGACCGACAACGAAGGTAGAGAAGCTGAAGCATATGCCATCAGCTGCGGGCTTACTCAACTTGTAGACGAACCAACTCGAATCTCAGAGAGGGGCGAATTCGCCGCCCTCCTGGATCTTTTTCTGACCACCAATCCTGACCAGTACAAGGTTACAGTTGGTCCGCCATTAGGTACCTCCGACCACAAACTTATTACAACGGTTTGTGAATTGCCACCCATACACCTAGATTTTCCTTGGCTCGACGTCTGCTTTGCCACTGACGACCCGTCAGACTGCTGCGAAGAGACCATGCAAGTTATCTCCTCAGGAATGGAAGCATACATCCCAAATTCCATCAAGTTACCATCAAAAGGAAAGCCCTGGTTCGACAAAAGATGCGAAAGAGCTGTAGGAAGGAAACAGCAAGCCTATAAGTACTGGCAGCAAAATCAGACCGCTGAAAATCGCAATTATTTTATCGAAGCGAGAAACGAGTGCAAGCGTGTGATCGACGAAACTAAGGACAAACACAATCAAAGGATCAGGAATAAACTTTTGCAATGCCCCAGTTGTTCCAGGAATTTCTGGTCGGTAGCAAAGGCAGTAAGTAACAACTCTACAAAAACGTCTCTCCCACCTTTGACGGACGAACGTGGCATCACGGCGACTACAGCCAAGGAAAAAGCAAATATGCTCGCCAAAATGTTTTCATCGCACTCTACCTTAGACGTGCCTCAAGGCAATACTCTCCCCACTATACCGAACATCAACACTACCATGGCAGAAGTCAAGTTTTCTCACCGTGATATTCGCAAAATCCTTAAAGGACTAGATACGCAAAAGGCATCAGGACCGGACGGAATACCTGCCATCGTGCTAAAGAACTGCGCCAACGAACTAACACCCGTTTTTTCCAGGCTTTTTTCTCTTTCTTACAGAAAAGGGATTTACCCATCCTCTTGGAAAGTCGCTCGAGTGCAACCTGTTCCAAAAAAGGCAAGAAAACCGCGCCCTCAAACTATCGCCCAATTGCCTTGCTTCCAATAATCTCCAAAGTCATAGAACGTGTAGTTAAACAGCAACTACTCAAGTACCTCGAGAGCAACAGAATAATCAGCGATAATCAGTACGGCTTTCGCAAAGAGAGTTCGACAGGAGATATATTGGCCTATGTCACTCATATATGGAGTAGGGCAATTGAAACCTACGGAGAGTCTCGAGCGATTGCGTTGGATATTTCAAAGGCATTCGACAGAGTTTGGCATGACGGACTGCTCAACAAACTGCCGTCCTTGGGACTGCCCGCCTCTCTCTGCAGCTGGCTGGCCAGTTTCCTTAAGAACCGATCCCTACACGTTGCAGTCGATGGACACATCTCGGACACATTCACCATCAACGCGGGCGTGCCTCAGGGCGCAATACTTTCACCAACTCTGTTCCTCATCTATATTAATGACCTGCTGATCGAAACGAATAATCCTGTTTACAGTTTTGCAGATGACAGTACCCTTGTCTCCCACTTTAGATCAGAAAAACCCTTACCAGCGACTGAGACTCATCACCAAAGACAGGAGCAGATTACAGCAATTAATCAAGACCTGGAGAAAGTTCAAACTTGGGGCGACCGAAATTTGGTCCAGTTCAATGCAGCAAAGGCCCAAGCAGCAACGTTTACTAAGAGGGCCAATACAGCAGGCCCTGACATCATTGTGGCAGGATCGATCATTCCTTCATCCTCGTCAATCGGGCTGCTGGGTATCTCGGTCAACAGCAATATGTCATGGCATGACCATGTTGCTAACATCGCAAAATCAGCCTCCCAGAAGGTTGGTGCGCTATTTCGCAACAAAAAACTCTATACACCGCAGCAGTTGCTCTTGTTGTACAAAGCGCAAATAAGACCGTGCTCGGAATATCGCTCACATATCTGGGGTGCCGCACCAAAGCATACCCTAAAGCTGCTGGATTCCATTCAGAAGAGGGCTGTGCGTCTCGTCGGCGATCCGGAGTTGACCCGGAATCTGGATAGTCTGGAACATCGCAGACATGTGGACGAGATGTCTCTGTTTTACAGATACTTTCACGGCAGATGTTCCCAAAATTTGGCCCACATAATCCCGCCCCTGGTAACTCCTGTCAGACAGTCCCGACAGACGGCAGGAGCGCACCAGTTCGTCGTACAACTAGAAACACCTAGAACATCGCTTTACCAGAACTCCTTTGTCTGGCGCACTGCATCACTGTGGAACTCACTTCCAGGACATCTGTTTCTCACTAATTACAACCTACAAATATTCAAGAACCGTGTCAATCAACATCTTCGCACACACACCGCTCGTCGAGCGCCATAGGATCTCCATTTAGTATGTGTGCCACTGCCATAAAAAAAAAACCGATGATAATTACTTTTTGATTTCTACTATTTTCTAAAATAGAATCTAATATATTGTGATCTATATCCAGATTTGAGTTACTATATATATTAACAATACTAATATTCCCTATTCTAACAATTATATATTGGATAAATAAGCGTATCAAGTATAGCCTGCCATAAATTACATATCGATTAACGATGCTCACCTTAAAATAAAAGCTCAGTAAAACGGAATTAGCTTTATGTCTTGTTTACTATTTCGCTTAAGTATCGAGTATCGATACTTGGCTAGGCAATATTCGTGGGTAATTGGGTATTGATTATCACTGATTAGATACTTATCGATACGATCGGCAATATCAAGTAGAGATAGTAATTATAGTTCCTTGTGAGGAACTAGTTTGTTAATTCTAATTCCCCAAGGGAAATAGTTGCTGAACTAGGTTTTTTAGTTCGCATTAGATCACGACCAATAAACCATTATGTATGTACCCAACACGCTAGAAAATCGGCATTTTAATTGCCAAAACCTTTCAAAGTTGAAATGCTGATATGAGTGATATGTCGAACTTAAATACAATACCACCCCATGTGAGTAGTGCTGCCAGGCACAAAATCTCAGACTGAAGAAAATCCGCATACCTCATGGATTCTGGGGGAGGCAAAGATTCGATTTTACCAGAAAAATCATACAAAGTCACAACTAAACTGTATATAGCATCGTACAACATCAGAACAATGAAAACTCTTGAACTCCTTGAACACTTGGAGAAAGAACTTGAAGATATCAAATGGGACCTTTTGGGTCTGTGCGAAACACGGCTGCAGGGAGAGAAAAACACACTACTGAGATCACGAATCAGAATAACTCCGACACTAATCAATAAAAAACCGTCCCCTTGGTCTCAAAGTGTGCTTATAATATCCGGTGCTTCGACTCAATAAAATATAGCTTACAAATAGTCCACGGGTATGCACCGACAAGCTTATCAGAAGATGAAGAAATGGAAATATTTCTAGAATACATAACAAGGGCACGAAACCAAGAAAGAACACATTTTGAGATTGTCATCGGCGACTTTAATGCAAAACTGGGAGAAAAACAAATGAGATGGACGTAGAGAAGTCCAAATGATACGATAAAAAACGAGATTGACTACATTCTCTGCAATAGGAGAAACATTTTTGTAAGAATGTTTCACTTTAAACCAGTTTGACACTGGAAGCGACCACAGGTTTCCCTAATCCTGAAAATTGAAAGAACAAAACTTATCAAAAAACATATTTTTCCAACTGCAAATAATGAAATAAACATTCACAAAGAAGCATTTCAAAAAGAGTTGAACAAGAATTTCAGACCCAGTGAGAGCATAGATAGAATGAACTTAAACCAACTCGCTGAGAAAATAAACAAAGACGTCCACACGATAACTAAGAAATCTGTTCCAGAGACCAAGAGACTACAAGCTAACGCCAAACACACTCAAACTTATAAAAGAAAGGAAAACAACACCCAGAGACAGAATTGAGTATCGAGCACTCGACAAAAGAATACTGAAAGAAATAAGAAGAGATGTGAGATCCCATAATACTAGAACAATTGAAACCGCAATTGAGGACAACTCTAACATGAAAGTTCTCAAATCGAGACTTTTGGCTGGACGAAAGAGAATCGTTAAGATGAAAGGTAAGAAAACCATATATTGACGGGAAAAGAGGAAATCTCCAAATATATTGAAAACTTTTAGGCCCATTTATACACTTCTCTTGTGCCAGATCCTAATACACGGAAAGTGCACGTCTGTAATGCTGGTTCAGAATAAATTCCAGATATAACCAGAGAGAAAATACGAGAGGCACTAAAACAAATGAAGAACCGCAAATCACCTGGTGAAGACAAAGTAACCTGTGCAATGTTGAAAATGGGTGGAGAATTCATAGAACAAATTCTGCAGACACTATTTAATAAATGTTTACTGGAAGGAAACATCCCCGAAACACAACTCAGAAGTCATCATGCATTTTAAAAAGGGCGATATCAGGGACATCGAAAATTATCGACCTATCAGCCTATAAACTATTAACAAAGGTTATAACAAACCGATTGACAAGCAAACTAGACGCCTATCAACCAGTGGAGCAGGCAGGATTTCGAAAGGGATACACCACTATATTATATTACTTGCAGACCATTCGAATTTTAATCGAGAAGACGACAGAATATAACATACCACTTCACTTAGCATTCATAGATTTTCATAAGGTCATCGAAAATTATCGTCGAAAGATGGGATATCCTGCGAGCGATGGACAGAGCAAGGATTGATTCAAGATGCTCTACCTTTCTTATGAATATACACAAAAATGCTACTTATCATGTGAAAATTATGGAAGATTTGACAACCGAAAAAAAATCATGCTAAAACAACTAAACGAAGCTGCTAATAGCGCGTCGGATTGAGAATGAATTTATCAAAAACAAAAATAGTGAGCAAGACTAAAGAAAATATAAGGATATAAGACAAAACTTTGGATAATGTTGATGAATATAGTATGTATATATCTTGGCCATGCCATTAGAATGGGAAAGGAAACCAATCGACGGAGGTAAAACGAAAAATCAAATTAACATGAATAGCATTTGAAAAATTGAGTCATATAGTTATAAGCCCTGACATCCCTATAAACCTCAAACGAAGTCCTCAACACATGCATTTCGCCTATTGCAACATATTCTCACATATACGCTTCTACCGCTTGTTGCCTATGGACCTGACTTCGCTGCAGTAGTTGCGCTGTGCTCTTTCAGAAGGGAGCTCAGATATAGGTAGTTGGGAGAGATGGATAGAAACACTCGGTGTAAAAAAGGCTTGGTTTATTAACTTCAGGTTGAGTATAGAAGGTTGTAAGTATTACCAACATATTCGGGAATGCATATCTCGTAAGTCCCCTCGGATATTCCTCGCGAAAACGTTAACCACGAACAGCAGCGAGAGAGAGAGAGAGGGGGAGAGCTAGCCTGAAGGGCTGTTATAATTAGACTGACGGGCGGATAGATTATTTGATCTGGCTGAATGTTTAGTTACGTAGTTTACTTTTTTATATGTAGCTAATTTAAATAGCACCTTGCCTTATGGCGTTATTAATTTTCACTGATTCACTTTTAAGGCGTGCCTGATCAGAGTGGCTTTTCCCTTTCAGTAGTTCGCACTGATAGGTGTTTTTTAAACGTGCCTGATCAGAGTGGCTTTTCCCTTTCGGTATTTCGCACTGATAGGTCTTTTTTTAAAGTGAGAGCTTTGATCTGCCAGAGGGGCTTTTCCCTTTCGGTAGTTCGCACTGGAGATCAAAGTCTGTCGGTATGGGCTGCTGCATAGCTTTTTATACCAAACTTTGACCTCTAATTCGAGTATTGTTTTGAGTTGTCAACAAGGTTAATCATAACAGTTTATACTTTAATTAACAACAATTTATAATTGCGATTCAAGACAATATGTCTTGAAACAATGGCTTTGACCAAAACGTATATCAACAACCTCAGGCAAAGACAATACTATAGTAGTATTGTCTTTGCCTCAGGACAATGCAGAGGGCCATGCATGGTCCATGGTCCATGCCCATCGGCATCAGTTTACAAAATAAAGTTCGCAATGAAGAAATAAGAAGAAGAACCAAGGCACGAGACGTAATACAACTACGAATCGCTGATCTTAAATGGTAGTGAGTGGGACATGTGGCCAGATTGAGTGTGGACAGATCGGTATCTAAACTGTTACACTGGAGACCACGGCAAACAAAGAGGGGTGTCGGCAGGCCACAGAGGAGATGATTGGACGATATTAAGAGAATAGCGGAAGGAAGATGGTATCATACGGCAAAAGACAGAACAGCGTGGAAAGAGGCCTTTGTTCAGGAGTGGACAAATAGTGGCTGACAGAAAAGAAGAAGAAAAAGATGTACTCAAATATTGCCTTACACTTCTGTCTCTATCGCTCAGACGAAACTAGTTCGTATGATGTATGTGAACGAAGCTACCGGTATGACGTTGTCTGTACTGCTCCGTATTTATGTGGTATTTTTGTGATTTTCAGTGTTCTTTAAATTTCCAGAAAGTGCTTAATAGATGTTAAAGTGTTTATTTTATAATGCGCGATATAAATTGCTGCAAAAATAGTCTGTAAACTGTGTTAAAAGGTGAAAGTTCACCTCAGGAATTTGGAGCGGGAACTCATGCTGACACTATATTGTTGGGAGCTGCGTTATAATCAGATATGGAGGGTGCATCGTTGAGAATGGGCTTACGACCAAGAACAAAACAAGGGTTAACAATTATGGAACTTTCGGAAAGTACTTCTCCCAACATAAGCTATACACGCATTACTTGTGATGATGACGAAAGTGGCAATAACAGGGACACTAGTCAAACTATAATTCTAAAACTACAAAATAGACTTGCCGATCTTCCGGATAAATGTGAAAAATTAGGTGATGAGAACGAAAAAAAACAAACAAAAAATAAATTATCTCTTGCAATATCTTAAAAATAAAAAAGCGGAGGTTATTAATTTTAAAACTATAATAGAAAATATTAACAAAGAAAATAGAATATTTCAAATTTCTGCTGCGACCCAAACTGAAAGTAATTTAACGGAGTGTTCTACCCAAACAGAGAAGTTGCCAACCGCACCTGAAAGGAAAGAGGGAGAGATAAGGACGGCATGTGAAGTAGGAACCCAGTGTAAACGGAGCATTAACACTAGTTCATGAAGAAAAAGAAAACAACGATCAAGTTGCACAAGAAACATTAACAGGATGTAAAAATATGGACAAAATAAAGGATGATAAAAACGGGGTAAGCGCAAGTAATAGCCTAAAAAGTCATTACCTCAAACACAACTAAAAAGTGTTAATTTACGGCGACGGCTCTACCACTAATTGCTCAGTTTATATTAATAAACTATTAAATAAACCTCACTACACTGTAGAAGGGTGGGTAAAATCGGGAGCGGATTTTAGTAGTGTTTCAAATGACATTTTTAACCGAGCAAGACAATGTGGGCAAACAGACTTTGTGGTGTTGCTGTTAGACCTAAATAACTATTCTAGCTTAAGAAAAAAAGACTTAGACAATATGCTTTCAGAGGGAAAGTTTACCAATCTTGTTGTTTGTGTGAAGTATGACATGTGAGTGTCTGCTGTCTATAAAAAAGTTTTAGATTGTATCAACAAATATAACATCTCAATTAGGGTTTTTGAACATGTGAGAAAGAATAAACTATATTGGTATACCAAGAAAAAATTGTGTTATATTTTGACTGGCAAATCAACAAATAGAGTTGTGTTGAAAACAATTTTGTGCCAAGATTTAAATTTGCATAAAAGGAACTTTGACCTGAATTTTAGTAGTAATAATCTTAGTAAAAGTCGTGTCTGTAATAGAGATATATAGATCGTATTTTGAATGATGTCGTAAATTCAGTAAGCACAGAGGTCGACCTTTGTTTAGATATCGAAGTGGTTCTTAGTAATATTTTAAATGAAGTGTGTCCAGAAAATGTCAGTAGTTTGTCGCCTCATAATGACCAGAATAAGTTTTTTCGATAATAAGTTATAACTTTAATTCATCAAACCATCCAGTGCATTTCAAATAAAATACTTGATATTAATGATACTTTTATGGGAAACAAGTACTATGATATTCTTATGATATCGGGACACTGGCTTAATGATGAACAAATTGATACAAATGTTTTAGAACATTTTTCTTTAATTGATGCCTTCTGTCGAAGGAACAGTATTCATGGAGGTGTATCTCTGTACAAAAACAAAAATTCAAGTTTTACTGCACTCCCATTTTCAACACGGGAATATTGTATTGAGGGTATTATTGAGTGCGCCTCTACGTATATAAAAGAACTGCATAAGGGAATAGTTTAGATTTTTTAGATAATAACAAAAACAAGTTAGTTATTTAAGCGATTTCTTGTCTAGTTTTGACATAGCTGTAACCTGTAACCATAAATAGGCTCACAAGGGTGACTGCTAAGACTATCTCGTGCATCGATAGTTTTTTGGTTTCGTCTGAAATTGGTGCATTTATCTCATATGTTCGTGATTTACATCTTTCGAATCACTTTTCGCAGGTACTAAGATTGGATAAATCAGTACCAAAGAAGAAGAATACATATGTAGAGCGACGAATCTTTAATGCAAATAACAAAGAATCTTTTGTGAACAGTTCGTCTGGAGAAGCATGAGAAACGGTTTATGAGTCTGACAGTTCTGAACATGCATGGAATGAATTTTCTGCTATTATGATGCAGTATCTGCAGGCACATTTTCCCCGAAAAAAAATTCTGGTGGGAAAAAAAACTCCTCTGATGCATGGATGACCAAAGAACTACAGGATCTCAAAGAACGAGTTGGAGACTGCACTGAATTGGCCAAAATACAGCCATATTTAAAAGAAAGATCGAAGAAACTACACAAAGAATATAGAAAATCGGGTGATCAAGCTAAAAAACAATTCTATGATAATAAAATAATGAACTCGGGAAATGAAAGCAAAGCAATGTGGAATATTATAGATAAAATAAAGGTTAATTCAAATAGTGGTCGAACCGATATTTGTATATATCGGAATGATGTAAGACTGTCTGATGAATGCATTGCTGAAAATTTCCTTCAGGTTTTTACACTAGGGCAGAGTGATTGTATATACGACTTAGATTTCTTACGTGCCAATGTTGTAGAATATTTTTTGCACCCGTATTGGAGAATGACATTCAAAATGCAGTTGGTAAGTTAAAAATATCACACTCATCTGGGTGTGATGAAATTTCAAATAATTTAATAAGATATTGCCAACTTTATGTTTGTAAGCCTCTTGCTCATATTTTAAACATGATTTTTTTTGTCTGGTGAATACCCTAGCAAGCTCAAGCTCGCAGTTGTCCGACTAATATTTAAGAAAGGAGACCCTAACTAATATTCCAATTACAGGGCAATAAATTTATTATCAAGCTATTCAAAAGTTTTTGAAATTATTATAAAGGACAGACTAGCTTCTTTTTTTTGTAAAAATAAAGTTCTGTCTAGCCGTCAGCATGGTTTTACTAAAGGCATGAGTACTGAGTCGGCCATGTGTGAATTTACGTCCATAATAATGAGTAAACTGGATAGCAGGCATTATACCGCCGGATTATTTGTTGACCTTTCCCGCGCTTGTGACTTCCTCTAAATTTGGAGCGATACGGTATTAGGGATAGATCGCTGGCGCTTACGCGTTCGTCCTTAACTAATAGAGGCCAATATGTTTGTGTTAATCATAGATGTGCTAGTAATGATACCGTCTTGCATAGAGGAGTTCACCAGGGATCCGTACTTGGCCCTCTGCTTTATAATGTATTTGCCAATGATCTCATAGACTATCTGCAAGCTTCAGCTGATGTACATGTTGTATGCTATGCGGACGATACGAATATTTTAGTGACTGCTGATTGTTTGCAGTCCTTGACAGAAGGGTGTGAACTTGTATATAAACATATCATGACCTGGTCAAGTAAAACTGATTTAAATTTAAATTTGGCCAAAATGGCTTTAGTTAACTTTAGACTTCGTATACACAGTCACGACCTTACTTTTCTCAGGAACAGACACCGAGGTTAAATCATCTGATTGCGTTGTATTGTTGGGTGTAGTATATGACAGTAAACTGTCATGGAGCAGTCATATTGAGTCTCTCGCCGGAAAACTAAGACAGAGTTGTTATGGATTAAGATTCATGTCCAGGCACTGCAGTCAAGATATTCTTTTAACTCTATACTATGCTACTTTTTTTTTGTTCATGTCAGATATGGAATTGTTAATTGGGGTAATGCAACCAATATTTCAAGAATTTTTATTATTCAGAAATGCTGTTTAAGAATCATAGCTGGACTAAATTACAGAGACAGTTGTTGTGAATATTTCAAGAAACTTAGTGTTCTTACAGTTCTCTCAATTTATATTTTAGAAGTATGCGTGTACGTACATAAAAACATTGAAGCTTTTCTGAGCAGTCAGCCTCCTCACTACTACAATACAAGAAACAAGGGTCGCATTGTACCGCAGCAGCATAGGACGGCTGCATTTCAGAGGAGTTTTCTGTTAAAGGGCATTCACTTATACAATCGACTCGATGTTTCAATAAAAAATGCTCCTTCATTGAGAATTTTTAAAGCCAGGCTCAAAACATATCTCTGCTCTCAAGCATTTTATAGCATAGACGAGTTTTTGTAATTGAATCTCTACTTTATTTTGTGTGAACTGTATTGTCCTTGTAGACAATGTCATTGTAAATGTGGTTTGTTTTTCTTTACTCATATTTGTTTTTTTATTTATTTGGCTTGTATTTCTGTAACTGGCCCTAAATAAAAAGGGCATATTCTGTCTTAAGTGCATGTATATGTATACCTTTGTATTTTTTGAACTATGCGCCAGGTGGTGTGTATATTTGTATTTGTATTTATATTTACATTTGTATTTTTTTCTGACTTTTTCCGAATATTGATCTTCTGTAAATTTTTTTTATAGATTGTTATTTATTTGGAAATAAAAATATTTGATTTAAAATATATACGAAATGCGGAAATGTGTAGGGTAGGCTGGGGCACATTGGGACAGTTCAAATTTACAGTCTTATCGTTTACTGAACTTGCCGCTGCGGCGCTACAGTATTGCTCGATTAGTATCATCGAATGCCCATAATCCATAATAAATGATTGAATCTAAAACCGCGTTTAAATTTTATCACGTGTGAAAAAAATTGTGAGTATAAAGTAAGTATTGACATTTTATACGTAAGATCATTAAGTGGATAAGTTTTATATTATGATTTTCGTATTTGTCTACAATAATCTAGGATATGTGAGGTTAAGTTTAAGGCATAGACTATAGACACAAAACCCATGTAGAAGAGAAAATGAATGGTTTTAGGTTTTACCGTTGACTGATGCTAAGGCTGTTTGGGGCAGATCGGGACACATTCGTAGGGGCAGTTTGGGACATTGTACCAATCTGCCCCACTGATATTCTGAGAATAAACATCAATTTGTATAGTAGTATTACAACTGATAGGTTTAAAATTTAATATATGTATACGTGTTTCCAATAGGTATCTATTCAGTGGGTGGTATGAATAATACCAGAGTATAAACTCCGAGTATGTTCTCATGAGCATGAGCATAAAGTATGAGTTTGTACTCCATTTTATATGAATACAAATATTTCGATTTGATGAGTTTCTGCTCCTAGTACATAGAGTAGATACTCGCTGTATAATTTCCAAACTTGTCAGAGCCCATTCGATAGCAGGCGTTCGGCATATTCCTGCCTTTCTAATAGTGCATTATCGAGGCAATCAATCAGCGTGCATTTATTTGTTGGTACAATGAGTAAAAGCAGTGAAGAAGAAAGTGATACAAGTTGCGAATCCCAAATGGGATTTGTGCATATGTTACGTGATTTTCCCGTACTTTTGTCCAAGTCACAAACACCAGCTGTCCGACCACGGTATAAATTTGTACTTTGGTCCAACTATCAAAATCGAAAGCACTCGAAGCGATGAAAAAACAATGGGAGCTCGAGCTTAATTTCGATTCAGAAATAACGACAAGTCAAATGTACAAGAAAATTAACAACATGAAATCCAGACTCAAGAAAAAGACTGATATTAATAGAACTGGAAATAAGAAAATCGTTCTGCAGGATTGGGAAAAGAATTTGTTGGAAATCATGGAAGGCGATTTCTTACAAAGATTCCAGGTAATGTAATATTTACAAGTAACAATAGAAATAAGGCAGCCAAGCTATATTTAATCTACAAAGTTTTCTAGAACCAAAAAATATATTTCTGTTAAAGCCGAGGTTACCTATTATATAATTGCTTGCATATTCTTGGTATTTTATTTTTCATTACTTCAATTTATACTTCCATTTTAGGAGCATTACCTGTCGGCGTACAACAAACACACACAACACAAGACAGTAGTCATGAAGATGCAACTTCTGTTTCTGAAACGTGTACAGCATATGATGCTGTTAGTGAAGTTCATCCACCTAAAAAAAGAAATATAATAAAATTAGTCCTTCAAACAATAATAGTACTATCGTTGACGATGAAAACCGAAAAACATACATTCATTTATAATATTTAAACACTTTTTTTAAACAGTCGCAAAATAAAACATGTAAGTAGAGAGAGAAAATGTTAATAAAAATCATAAATGCGTTGTTTTGTATTCAGACTTTTACTTACCTCAAGGTAGAGCAAGAATGATTTCTGCTAATGCAAACGCCTCCGTTGCCCGCTTTGTATAATATTATTGTCAACTTCATCTGGTACCGGGTACGGAACCGGAATATCTTGTACTGGGGGCTCCACTTGATCGAGCTCATCATTTAAATATGTTGCTACATTGTGTAACATAAAAGAGCATATAACAAGTTTTGGAACTTTTCCGATCGACACCCGAACTTTATATTGAAGCATCGGAAATTGCTGTTTTAGTTGCCCAAAACATCTTTCAATTATCACACGCTCCTTTGTAAATAAGTTGTTATAAGCATGCTCTGCCGGAGTATTAGTATTTATAAAGGGCACCATTAGCCACGCCATATCCTTCATCCCCTGAAAGTAATTGAAACTCATTCCTTGCAATGTTACAAATTTGTGAGTTGCTCCATATCCGTGAATCATGAACAGATCCTGGCCATGATACGTCTACGCTTTTAAACCACTCATCTGTGGCTTAAACATTGATGCTATGATGTCCCTTGCGATTAATATATTCATCACCACGAAGAGGTGGTTTTTTTATTTTTATGTGAGTGCAATCGATCACACCCACGGCACATGGAAAAGTAGACTTTGTTTGCCGTCTTTCTTTGGCTTCTAGTACATCCGCCGGAGTGCGAGGGAATTTTATCCACCGTCCACATTTTTCTATCATCTGGTCAGCAACTTGCGTCACAACTTTAGAAACAGAACTAAAACAGAGTTTTATCCACAATACCGAAACAGAATTTTTGCACTTGACGCGCGTTTCGCTAACCTTGTTAGCATCATCAGGAGATGAGGGTTTGATGCTGACATGGTTAGCGAAACGCGCGTCGAGTGCAAAAATTCTGTTTCGGTATTGTGGATAAAACTCTGTTTTAGTGCATGTTGCCGAAGGTTCCAAAACCCAACGTAGTTTAGAAACAGAAATTTGGTGAACACCAATATCTTCTCCTACTCCTGTTTGAAACCCCGGATCACCTACATATCTCAAAAATATTTTCATTTTATCAGTGTTACATATAGCACCTCCTCTTGTTTCTTCAGATTCTACACCCAAAAAGTTATTTGTTAGCCACTCGACATTTTCTTTACTAAATCGATACAATGCTTTAAAGTCACGATCATACCTACTTCTTCTATGTTTATAATATTTTTTGAACGCAAATTAAGCACGAACTCAGCCATAGCTCTGCCACGGTCAAACTGAAGTCTGGTGATTATCAGACTCCAAAATTATGGAGTAGATTCTCACCCTAAAGAGCATAAACACATTTTTATTCATATCAAAAATGAGAATATACTCACAACAAATTGTGCATAAGAGTACTTACTCAAGCGAAGTATATGCTTTTGGTTTTTATTCATATCACGTGGAGTATTTGCTCCAAATTTTTGAGTATAAACAAAATGCTCATTTTTATTCATAAGACCCAGTATCAGGACATGAATAAAGCTTTAAAAACAGATAATTGAAATTAAATCGATTGATATTTATATACAGATGCCTCCGTAAAGTGGAAATAATAATAAGTCGTGTATGTTCAAGTAAAGTTAAGGTTTCGTTTTATGCCGACATCTGTTTTTCATTGTTTTGTAAACACATTTAGGTGACCATTTATTTCTTTTTTACAGGATGGTTAAAATTTATAAACGAAAAACTGATAACGCTGAAATAAATTTTGTATGTTTAAAAAAGCCGTTCTGGAAGTAATGCAAAACGGAAAGAAAGTACCAAATGCTGCTTTATTGTATGGCATAAAACCTACCCTCGACCGGCCTGTAAAAAATGTGTTTGTAACACTACCAGCAACAAAATGAGTCAGAAAATTAATCACTTAGTGAGGAAGAGAATCCACAATCTTCAAAATACGCATCTAGACAGGTCTTCTCTGCATGCATCGAAAGAATCCAAATTGGATCAATACTTTTTAACATCTTCAGCAATGCACTTTGGCTTAACATACGCCAATGCTAGATCTTTAAGTTTTCAGTATGCAAATGCACTCAATGAAACAATTTCCCCCAAATGGTCGGAAAATCAGCAAACTCGAAAATAATGAATGAGGAGCTTCATGAAAAGGCATCCAAAACTACCTTATAGAAAACACGAAAATGATAGCATTGCAAGAAATTCTGATACGTTAAATTATTTTTTGAAAACTATGCAGAAGTCCAATGTGTTTCCGCAGAACGAGGAATAACCTTTTGTGAAGTTATTTCGGCTACTACAGGCAATTCTGGGTCCGAATGAAGGATGCATTTATGTTTGGATCAGTACCCGCTTCCATAGGTTTTGCATCGAAGACTGGATGGATGAATGCGGACATTTTCGTTAAGGTACTCGAGCACATAAAAATATATGAACAGTTCCATTGATAACAGTTTTATTGATTGTCGGCAATCATGAAACGCATGTTTCATGTTTCAGTGGCAGGAATAAATATTGGAATTGTCACATTATCTATCCTTCCCTCCTACACTGCACCCACAAGATGCAGCCGATTGACGTGGGTATATACAGTCAATATCAATTTATAATACAGCTCAGCTTACCGTTAATCCTTATCTATTATCATTTACTCCGCTCCATATAACGAATGCTTTCCGCTAATGTGGATTTGGTTAATCAATTCCCTTGTGTTTCATGATTCAGATTTTATCGGTGTTTTGCATCAAGGAGAAAGATTTGAAGAGCCTTCAACTTTAAACTATGTAGATAAAGAAATAGACGAAGCCACTACTTCTTTTAATGTCGGCTCTAGAAGTTGCTCAAAGTTTAACATTATAAGCAACGAAGTTTTAGCTCCTGCCAGGAATCAAAATGATTTCTTACTTCACTCCTCGTTCCTCCTATAGAAAATGTTTTAGATAAAGTGGGAGACCTAGCCAGGGGCGGATCCGGGATTTATCTGAGGGGGGAGGGCGAAACCCCCTTCGCCACTGGATCTAGCTGTAACCCAGCACAAACAGTTTCTCAACCCAAAAGAAATAATACCGTATCCAACACTTTAAACAAACCGAAAAAAGTCATTTCGTAAGAAGTTAAAAATCTATACCAGCATGCTTGAGAAAAATGAAATTGAGCTAGAAACACAGAGAAGGGAGGAAAAGATATTATTAAAGACCAAAAATGCGAAAAGAAACATACGGTACATCAATGGTCAATAAAAGAGCAAACCAGCTCACCTCAACTGATTAAATGTCAATTTCCTAGAGTCATGGAGGGGAAAATCTCGAAGAAAAGTCTAAGCCCCCCACAAAAATTCATGTAAGAGGCTTTATTTTAGTTAAATTTGTTACCTACTGGGGTGCGTTCAACATATCAGTGATCCGGACGTGAAATACTTGAGAAAAAAAAGAACTATAGCTTTTTCTACCTGATTCAGAATGACATTAGTTTGGTATTTAAAAGAGACGTAGTGGCTAAAATACCAAAACCGAAAAAAATATGTGGTAGTAGATTGGCTCCCTATATAAATTTCCATGTCTCGTTAATGAATTATAGTGTGCTTTAAATTTTTGTTGAAACTGTCAAATTTTTCTTCCTCTATTTTGAAATATTTTTGATGGTAATGTAGCTTGTTTAATAAATAAAATACATTTGGCCATTAGCTTCAATGTACTCCAAGATGGTGGATAGTTTGGGGCTAGTTCTTCCAAACTGCTCCCAAAGTGCTCCCAATCGTCCCCAAGCTGCCCCATAGTGGGGCACATTGGGAAAATAATTTACTATGAATCAGGATCATTTTCCATTAAAACTGCTTCTATATTTCTACTTTTATTTATAAAAATTCATTATATCGATGTTTTTGTAACATCATTTAACATCGCACATCCCTAGCAGCCCTAGCTCCATTTAAACCGCCAACGCTGCGCGAACGGATGACGTGGATTATGTTTGTTTTGATGGTCGGAACACTCCTAGTACTATCCCTCTCTCTCGCTCTCTATTCGGTAAAGGCGAGTTCAAAGCGAGACAGAAAGATAAAAAGCGTACTTGAAATACTCTCAGCGTCAAACCTCTCTTCCTCCCTCCCTTCCCCCTCCCTCCTTCCCGCTAATTTTATGTTTGGTTAATTCATGAGATAATTGTTTAAGGTTCTTAGTTTATCTTAATTTCACCCAGCAGTTTAAGGCACTAAATTTAGAATTTTGACAGATCTATCGTAGATCTGACTTTAGTACTTTTGGGCGGGTATCCCCCAAGAAGTACGTTCCTGTGTACTGGAATTCTCGAGTTGGGTCTGAAGATTAGGATATGGTTAGAGCCCCGACCACGTTCCTGTGGACTGCAGAGGTGAAAGCGAAATAGGTGAGCCATTGTTGAACATTGCGACTTTATGGTTCATAATTGGCTGCGCTGTTCGCTCGCATTGTTTATAAATTAACTTGAATGGTTACATACTATTTTTCAAATCCAAGTTCAAACTTAGGACAGGGTGATAATTAATTGGTAGGTTAAATGTTTTCTAGTAGTTTACAATATTACACTACATCACAATAATAATAAATTACGAACAGACTGGTACACGAAAAAATATCCCACCACCCAATATCACAAAAAAGTAGGTAATTATTGTATTGGCGAATCGGACCATTAGTTTATCAGACGTTGAATATAGAGAAGAGGCAAAAAAAGTACCGAAACTAACACTAGAAAAACAGGACTAATTTCTGAAAATTTTACAAGACTAAGAAGGCAAAAGGCAAGCAGAACAGGATCGACTTTTAAAATGGATGCAGGTCGTAATTGCAGGCGAGCAAGGAAATTTAAAGAAAATATTGATCGGACAAAATGAGAAGTTTAAAAGAAAAGTAGGCAATATACAAAAAGAAGTTGGAAATGAACTAGCAGTAATCTACAAGCCGAAATTACCAGACTAAAAAATTAATGATGAACCGAGGAGGTATAACGGTCAGCCATCCTGCACAATATACAAAAGACAATTTGAAGTCCCTCCTATTGCCAACCGACGCACGCGACGGTTGGAATAACGAAGAAATGGCTACGACACTAATGATAGCGCTTCGTGGATCTGTCCTGGAACTACTACTTCCATTCAGAGACCAACACAGAAGACAACTCAGGCACAAGGAAAGTACCAACATCAGAAACCTCATGAAAAGCTGCAAGAGTTTGAGGCAGACGTTAAACGTCTCATTCATTTGGCCTGCCGGGGAACAATAGAAAACGAAGGAACTTGCTGCCCAATATTTAATGGACGGTACCAAAGATCCAGAAACTCAGAAGATGATATGCCTGGCCAAATTTGTTAACATCAAAGAAACTTTGGATATAGACGTCGATATCGAGGCGGCCTGTAACATCTCTAAGCAAAAAATCAGGGCCTTATCCATCCGTGAATAAAACCGGTGAACAGCTGAGTGAGTGAGTGCTATAGATATGAGAGCACTGGGCATTTCAAAAGAGACCGTCGAATACAACTACGCTCTAGAGCTCCACTCAGAGACGTTAGGAGCTCATTACCAAAGAATAGGTCAGCGAGAAGGAATCACTCCCATTCAGTTTGAGGTGTGTCAGCAGCGAACCACAGAGCAACTTAGAAAAGATCAGTTTGAGGATGATGACATAGAACTCTACTGCTAAAGCTAAAGAAGAAAATAAACCGATACCAAGCTGGGCAGATATTTCAATTAAGGGGCTTACTTCTAAAACCCTATGGGCTCACTGGAAGTTCCTGGTAGTTGAAAGTGGACTACTTAAACGAGCCTTGGAAAGCACTGACGGAAGAGTAGTGACCAAATATGAAATATCATAATGGAAAATATAGTGCTCATCTCGGAGTGTACAAAACGATTGACAAGATCCACCACAGATTTTACTGGCACGACTACTGCTGTTCAAAAATCATTTTAACACTTCTTCAAATCTAACGATTTAATTTTTGTACAATTTAACATT
>MU192667.1:16850-27952 GCA_016904865.1 Pissodes strobi | reverse complement strand
CCTAGGGGTAAAGTAAGCAAGTATTGCAAAGCATTTTTAGTAAAAAAACAGAAAAATCACACAATTAATTAATATCATATGTTTTGCATATGGTTCTCAGAAAAAAGGATAAAGGTTAAAAACTCCAGTAACAAGCCTCGGAATGGATGGAAACTAAGACGACCCAAGGTAAGAAAACGGATTATGAATATTGGAACTTGGAACGTGCAAGGCGTATCAAGGAAGGTAAATGAAATTCTCTCGGAATTAAAACATCTTAGTATCGATATTGCAGTCCTAACAGAGACAAAGAAAAAAGGTCAGGGCTCAGAAAACCTAGGGCAATACGACCTTTTCTTCAGCGGAATAGCAAGAGATAAAAGAGCGCAGCAAGGGGTGGCCATTATGATTCGCAAAAGCCTCCGGAAAAACATTACGTCATGGGAACCTATTAACGAACGAATGATTAAAATGAATCTATCACTTCAAAGTCGAAAAATCACAATATTAGGAGTCTACGCCATCAGCGACGATGCACTTATTCAGAAAAAAGAGGAATTCTTTGAACGACTTTCTTTGGAAATAACAAAAATTGGGAACTCGAGAGAAATTATCCTTCTTGGAGATTTCAACAGTAGGACAGGGAAAAAAAGTAACGAAAGGTAGTAGGTCGATTCGGAGAAGACACGACAAATGATAACGGAAACAGACTAATAGCGGTAGCAGAACAACATAAACTAAGGCTATTAAATGGTTTTTTCCAACATCCTTGGATCCACAAATATACATGGACACAAAATACCAGAAATCTTAAATCAATAATTGACTACGTACTAATCGGACAAAAAACCAACTTAAAAGTACACGATGTTCGAGTATACAGAGGATCGACTTGCGGTAGTGACCATTATTTTTTCGGATTTAAGATCTTTTTCCCGTGGAGGTCAGGCACAGTCGAAGAAAACCCAGAAAGAGAAAAACCAGAAGAGATAATCCAAATCAGGTACAACCTAACAAGCTTAAACTACGAAAGCGTCAGGCTATTGTATCAAACACGATTAAATGAAAAGTTAGATCAAGAACACTTTGAAGACAATGAGCATCACTACCAATATATAAAGAAATGTATCCATGCTGCAGCAAAGGAAGCCTTAGAGTTATACGAGCCAGATAAACGGGAAACACCATATTGGTGGGCCCAAGAGGTTGAGAAACAAATAGAAGTGAAAAGAAAGGCCTACCATAAGTTCCTTAACTCTCAAACAAACCAAGATAAAACACACTATAAAGAAGCTGAAGCGAAGTTTCGTAGATTAATCTGCCAAAAGAAAAATGACGCAAGGGAAAGAAACTGTTTGAGATTAAATACCTACATAGCAGGTACTAGAAGCTCCGAGAGCTGGAGAATGCTGAAAGCGCTAATAGTACGATAAACGTAGCTGAATATTATACGTGGCGGTGAAACAAATTAGTAACAAGCTGATCTCAGCGGAAATGTTTAGATAATAACCCCTTATTTAACTCCCCAAAAGTCCCATTCAGTCCCATTGGGGGAAGGTTGAAAATAATCGCCGCCATCTTAGATTTTTTTGTTTTCTTACAATATCTCCGTTTACCTTAAGCTTTTTCAAAAAAACTTAAAATACTTTTTTTGTAAATAAGAAAGTTTTGAACATTTTGTCTCTATACATTTTTTCTCTAAGGTGAAGACCAGAGATAAAGCTATTTTTTAGAGTCTGTTTTATACAGTGTGTCCAAAAAAGTATGCAACATATGGGAAACTTCTTTATTATTAAATTCTCAGAAAATTTTATTCTTCATAAAAGTTGGTGCTTGCCCTAAAACAGTAAACGAGTATTTCAAATTTTACGTACTGCTTTTAGTGCGGACGCAAATGTCGTTTTTCCGAAATCTCGTCAAGAGTAAAGTACCTTAATTTATAAAGATACAGCAAAATCTTATAAGGAAAAGTTCTTCCACATTAAAAAAGTAATCTAAATATGAAATTTGTGTTAAGTACATCAATTTTTAATTTCCCTTTTTTTCTCGAACACATTTAAACAATTTTGGTCCAAAATAATTGTCCACAATAATTATTACAAAATACAATTGGAAGGACTGACTAAATAATAATTAATTTCATATGTCAGAGCGAAGTAAAATTATTGCTATTTATTTGTTTTTATTTCAAATGCATGGCCTACTCTTCAAAACCAAATATTTTATATGGCTTTTTAGGATACTTGGGCATATTTTACTCATCGGGTGCAAAAGAAAAATAAATTATTAGTTGTTTTACATGAAATGAAAAGAGTTGGGTCTATTCATGATTTTGAGTGGAAATTTTTTTAAATCAAGTGTTTAAATGTGTTTGCAACACACTGATACCTAAACTGGCTATTATCCCTGGAAAAACTGCAACATTATGCAACTATGTAACTAATTTCTATCTTAAATAAATTTTGAAGTTACTTGGCAAGTATACTAATAACAAAAGAACAAAATATTCTCCAGTGGCGTAACATTTAAGAAAAAGTCGAGAAAAAAAAAAGAAAAATTAAAAGTTGATGTACTTAACTCAAATTTCATATTTAGATTACTTTTTTAATTTGGAAGAACTTTCCTTTATATGATTTTGCTGTATCTTTATAAATTAAGGTACTTTACTCTTGACGCTATTTCGGAAAAAAGACATTTGCGCCCGGACTAAAAGCAGTACGGAAAATTTGAAATACTCATTTACTGTTTTAGCGCAAGCACCAACTTTTATCAAGAATAAAATTTTCTGAGAAACCAATAATAAAAAAGTTTCCCATATGTTGCATACTTTTTTGGACACACTGTACATGTGCCACTTTTAATATGTATTTTGTACAAAATATGAACTATAGCTATTTAAGAGACTATGTAATAATAATATAAATAAATTTAGGATTATTTGTACGTTTCCCCTCCGAAAATGACTTTAATTCGACTAACTTTTGATAATTATTATTAATACTTAAGACCGCGCCGGCGCCGCGGCGCGCGGCGTTTGCACCGATCGATATAGTATATTTAACGATCGCCTCCGCAGTCGTGCATCCAGAACGTTTGGTTGTGCAAATCAGATGGGCAATGTAACCGTATTATATGTGTGGAAATATTACATTTTAGCACGATTACTAACTGTGTAAGTGTAGAAGCCACCATGGCTTCATTAAAAAACATAGTATGTTGTATTTGTGAGAAAGACAATAGTGAAAAGACAGTTCAGGTGACTTCCAAGGGATTGCCAAATTTAGTGAAGGCAAGTCAAGTTCGCGGAGACGGTAAATGGAAAAATTTTAATAAAAACAATTTGCCGGTGGTTCATGCAACATGTAGACGAAAATACACACATCCAACGGAACTGTCTAAGTTTAACTTAAAAGTTCTCCGATCTAAAAATGACGAAGTTTTTAATTTTAAAACGCATTGTTTTTTTGTGCTGAAAGCATTGACGTAGTTACTCTGAAACATAAGAAGAAAATGCAAACAATTCGCTCAGTTGCCACACTGAATATAAAGAGCACGGTTCTTGAATGCTGTAAGGAAAGAAACGATGAGCGGAGTAGAGAAGTTTATAGAAGAATATGCAACGAGTTGGATCTTGTAGCAGCTGAAGCAAAATATCATGCCAGTTGCTACAGCCTTTTTTTGAAGGGAAAAACTAGTGAAGACCTATAAATAATACTCTTGAAAACGCATTTATCTTTTTATGTCAAGATATTGAAAAGGACAGTGAGAATTGCCAGTTTTCCATGAAAGAATTACTTGACAAAGTGCTATTTACCACATGACACTGAGCCGTGTTCAAAAACGTTTTTTAAGAATAGATTGAAAAGAAAATATCAAGATAAAATAATAATTACGGAAATTCCTGGAAAACCGTCAGTGATATGTTTAAAGAATAATTGTGAACAACTTGTGTCCGATGAGTGGTTAAACCAAAGAGACAATAAAAACAAAACACCTGAAGAAGAACGAATTTCCATTCTGAAGGCAGCTGCCCAAATATTATAAGAAGATATTAGGGGAATGGTTAGTAACTTGGACGAGTATCCTTCTTGTGAGGATGTCAAATCAGGAGGAAATTCATTTTTTCCTAATTCTCTTAATGTTTTCTTTGAGGAATTAGTATTAAAAGGAAAGAAGAATCCAGTGTATCACACTAAAGTGTCTGCAATGAAAAACTTTATAATCTCTTTGGTACGAGTTAAATCTTTTCTATCACCTGTGATGTTCGGTCTAGGAATTCAGCTTCATCGCAAATATGCATCACGATATCTAATTGATATACTTGCAGCTCTTGGGGTGTCTGTGTCTTATTCGGAATGTTTGGCATTTGAAAGCTCGGCGATTATTAATCACAAAGATTCTATACCCAACGAAAGTTTTGTGCAGTTTGTATATGACAATGCAGACTTTAACATTAGAACTATCGATGGACATGGAACTTTTCATTCCATGGGGGGAATAATGTGTTGTTCGCCTTCCGTCAGCTCTACTCTTCAAAGTATGCCTAGGCAGAAAAAACGGGTTCTCGCATCAAATATTGGAAAATTTGGCAGTGTACCCATACAGGTAAGATCTTTAAACCTTGCATATGGTAAAAGTTTCTTATACTATCAATCTTTTTATTACAGTTCTACAAAAAACCTGCAAAAACTGGACTTAATCGTATTGTAATGAAATCTATGCAAGAGGAACAGAGTACTAATAATGAACATTCAGCATTGCTACTAGACACTTTGTGGATAGCTGGTAAGGTCTTGTCTTTTCCATCGGTATCCTGGAGTGGATTTATGTCTACTCTTAAGTCTGACTCCTTATACATCGATACAAGTATTATACCATTGCCCTTTATTAACTTGGACCCCGGTAACTTGAACACAGTATATACAGCCCTTTTATTTGCTGCCGAAAAAAGTAAACAGTATGGAAAATCATGTATTGTAACGTTTGACCAACCACTTTTTCAAAAAGCTGTAGATATCGTAGAAGGTTCAACTGAAAGTGATATTGTATCATCTGTTATTGTAAGACTGGGAGGATTTCACACTTTGATGTCTTTTATGGGAAGCGTTGGAAAAATTATGGCCGGAAGTGGTATAGAAGAGTTGTTGGAAACTGTATATGCAAAAAATACTGTACCACATATGATGAGTGGCCATGCTTATTCTAGAGCTTTACGGGGTCACTTCCTGATATATGAAGCTTTAATTTTACTTATGTTAGATGACCCGGAAATTCTCTCATTGTCCGAGGACGATATTCAGAACATTCAAAATTTGTATGAGAATCCCAACGTAAATATCATTAAAGAAAATAATTTAATTGTGCAAATTCAAAAAAAAGTTTACAAAAAGATTGATGACTTAGCTAACACCAGCGAAATAAAACTTTTCATACGAGCTGAAAGAATGGGAATCTGGTGGCTTCACATTCTCTGCATTAATCGCATGATTCCTGTATTTTATGCTACTGGACACTATAACTATGCCAAATGTGCGCATCTGTATTTACTACAAATGGAAAAATTGAAATCTATGAATGACGAAGAATATCATCGTTTTATAAGCCAAGGATTATTTACCATTCGCCGAACGAATAAATCTTGGTCAGGAACATGGAGCGATATGGTTATTGAGCAGAGTCTGATGAGAGCAATGAAAACTCAAGGAGGCCTGACTCAAGGCCGTGGATTTTCTGATTCCTCTCTGGCCAGATGGATATCAAGTGTGTCATCTTGTATCCTTATTGGTATATCTCTGGAGGAATTTCTTGAAGTAAAGTCGGTATCTTCAGATCAGCATATTGAATTAACAAACGCCCTACAACGCCGAAATGAAAGTGATCTTAAAAAAATTTCTGAGTGGCTTCAAGATCGCAACCCCTTTAAGTGCTCAGAGTTTTTGTCGATTTCAACAGGAATAATTGCTTCTTCTGATGTAAATTGTCATAAGGCTCAGGAAATTGGTGAAGTCCTTTTTAATAGTCATATGGGAAAAAAATTTACTGATATTCAATGCAAAAGAAAAGAAAATATAAAAAATTTTGCTTCCATGAATAGTCGCATCAAAGTAAACAATACATATGTAGACTTTAAACCTATGCAACTTTTTAACAGGATAATTTGTTCAAATAAGACACCGGAAGAAATAAAACATTGTTTCAAATTTGAATTATCGCCATACCCTTTGTCACTTTTTAAAGATGGTAATTTGAGAAGAGGAACAAAATCTCAACTGCTCCAAGAACTTGATAAGATTCATAATCCCGAAAGTAGTTCTCAGTCAGATGATGTTTATCGACGGAGGATTTCTTTTACATAAAGTCTCATGGCAAAAACCAGCCACATATAATGATATCTTTCTCCAATATGTAAGTTATGTGATCCACAACTATAATAAGGATTGTGTCATAGTCTTCGACGGATACTGTGAAAAGACTCTGTCTACCAAAGACAGACTACAACAATGCAGATCAAAGGTAAGCATAGAAATTTCCATACATGCCCAAGCTTCAGTAATTGTAGCACAGGAGGATTTTCTAAAGAACAGCCAAAACAAAACACAATTTATAAAGACCCTTCGATCCTATTTTCAAGACGTAGGTATAACTGTGCACCAAGCGGAGAGGGATGCTGATTATTTTATCGCCTTAACAGCTGTAGAACTATCAACGTCAAGAAACCACGTCACAGTTGTCTCAGAGGACACCGATATAATGGTTTTGCTTATACATCATTCAAAAAATAAAAACATATCCATGCTTCGCCCGGGAAAAGCAGCAAAAGGTGACAAAATATCAAAGATATGTGACGTACAGGACAAACTGGGACCTGTGACGAAACACATATTGTTTTTACATGCCATATCAGGTTGTGACACTACATCTTTTATATTTAATAAATCCAAAAAAATATGTCTGTCGCTACTGAAGAAAGACAACGATCCCTCTCAAAACTTCGACATATTTTTGGATAAAAATGCAGGAAAAAGTGACTTATATCAGTCGGGATTAAATTTTATTTTGAAGCTGTATCGCTGTCCAAAACATATTAATGATATTAACCTTTTGAGGTATATTTCATACAATAGAATCGCATCAAGACAAGGACTTAACTCTACATTTAATTTGGCCACTTTGCCCCCCAACTGAAGACTCTGCGCAGCAACATGTGCTCGGGACATATTTTCAGGTACCCAATTGTAAAAATATAATGAATTTTTCCAAATATGTTATGTCTTTTAGATTCAAGAATGGATTGGCAACACCTTGGACCCTCTGCAGTATGGGTGGAAAAAGGATAAGCAAGGTAGCCTAATACCTGTACAATGCAAACAAGATGTAGCGCCCCCTGACCTATTAAAATTGATTTTTTGCAATTGCAAAGAAAGTCAATGCTCCAAAAACTGTTCATGTAGGAAACTGGGACTTAAATGTTCTTCTAAGTGTGGCCAGTGTTACGGGATCAGTTGCACAAACTACTGTTTCTTAGCGGATGACGAGGAGGAAGATGACGCTCTGGATGGCGATGTATAAGCAGTTTTTGGATATTGCGAGTCGCCGGCGCCGCCGCCGGCTCCGCGCCCTGAGCTAAAATAAAAAATTAAATATGTGTCTAATAAACTTTCCGACTTGCTTCTATTATTATTACACAGTCGCTTAAGTGGATATAATTCATATTTTGCGCAAAAAATGCTATAAAGTTGGAAAATGTACAAAAGAGACTTTAAAAAATAGATCGGTCTCTGTTACTACTCATTTTAGAGAAAAAATTTATAAAGATAAAATATTCGGAACTTTATTCTGTACAAAAATGTTTTTCAAGTTTTTTCGAAAAAAGTTACGGAAACAGAGATATTGTAAAAAAACAAAAAAATTCCAAGATGGCGTCTATTTTTTTCAACCTTCCCCCACTGGGACCGAATGGGACTTTTGAGAGGTTAAATAGGAGATTATTATCCAAACATTCCCGCTGAGATCGGCTTGTTACTAATTTGTTTCACCCTAAGCCCCAAATTGACCCTGCTATAAGGCAAAACAACAAAAGGGACATAATATCACCAATAACTTTAGAAAAGTGGGACGACTACTTTAGCAAGCTTCTTAAAGAAAATAGGCCACACTTTCAAAATGAAGACCAAAATAGGGAAATAAGGATGACAGCATCTCCAATCAGAATAAATCCTACGGAGACCAAAAATATGTGTATGTCTCTAAAAAATGGAAAATCCGCTGGACCCGGGAACATACCGCCGGAATTGTTTAAGTACGGGACGGACAAACTCTTTAAGCATCTCACAAAAATATTTCAAAACTGTGTCAACGGAATGGAAGTGCCTGAAGAATGGAAGACATCGTATATGTCGACTATTCACAAGAAGGGAAGCAGATACGACTGCGACAACTACAGAGGCATAGCAGTACAGTGTTCAATGGCTCGAATATACGGAAAAATACTTGTCACAGTGGCGGCTATTCAGCGGAAGTAGGGGAAGTGCCACTTCCTCAAGATAATGCAATTTAAACAAATGCAATTAATTCATTCATCAGTAAAATAATATAGTTTAAGATTCAATGATAAAATGTTCTTAGTTTAGGAATAATCTGTTTCCCGTTACCCCTCTAATAACTAATAATTCAATTATTTTCAAATATTAAAATCAAAGCTTCATAAAACAAGAACAAGAATCTCGCCACCTGCACATTGCCCGTTAACTCCACTATTGAAGAATAGAACAGAGGTGAACCCATATGAAAATGTCTATTTCTTTTCGCGTACGCGCCGATAGCAGTGACAATTTCATTATCATTTGTGTAGAACTTTACGGCAGAGGTATCGCTCGAGAGCCGTCGAGTCATCAAAAGTATAAGCGCAACTAGTTTGTTGCCATGACAACGATGACGTCGTAATGGTCGTACATTTGTTTGGTTTGCAAGGATTGGAAACAAGAGTCTAGGTACAGACCCCGGCCGTTTTATTTAAAGCTTCAAACCCTATCCCGGGGTATTATGTATGGTAGTTTTGCAGGACCCTTCGCTCGCTTTGCTCGTTACGGGGGCTCAATCAACAAGAACTAACCAAAACTAACCCAAGGCTAACCCAAACTAACCCAAAATATTATTATGACTTTGCATGATCCTCCGCTCGCTTCGCTCGCTACGGGGGCTCAATCAACAAGAACTAACCCAAGGCTAACCCAAACTAACCCTAAATTAAGATAAAAAGGTAAATTAATAAAAAACAATAAAAAACAATGTGTCGCGACCGACGGGAATCGAACCCGCAGCGTCGGGATGAGACGCAAGCACACTACCCTCTACACCACCGAGGCCTCGCAGAAACTTTGCTAGACCGTAGTGAAATATGCATTTAATCAAAAAGGTGATGCTGGTTGCATAACACGGGGTTTGAAGCTTTAAATAAAACGGCCGGGGTCTGTACCTAGACGCTTCTGGATTGGAAGAGCTGGCAGTAGCACTTCCATTCTCAGATCAACGCGAAAGCACGTTGTTTCGTTTATTGCGAGTTTATTAGGGGACATTCCGCCGTGGATTCTTGGAATTATTTTTTATTTTCATTCAACGGTTGATCCATTATAGTATTATACAAGAGATATTTTCAATATATTCTAGTTTTAGTGTGTTATTCGTAAACATTTGTATTAGCAACAAAATGATTTGTTGCTAATACAATATGAATATATTTTATTTTTTGATGATTTACCTAAAAAATACCGGTAATAATTATTAACAAATTTTGGCAGTTTGGGCGTGGACCCCAAAAAATTTTCGCTCTTCCCTCTATCGAATATCGATGTCGGCAGCTCTTCCCCACTTTTCAAAGCCGCGAGCCGCCACTGACTTGTCAAAATAATCGAAAATGAATATAGCGATATGGAAGCGTAAGAGCAAGCGGGCTTTAGAGCGGGGAGGTCTACAGTGGTTCATCTTTTTTCTCTCACCCAGACCATAGAAAAGAAAATATCATTTCAACAGGAAGTACACCTACTATATGTTGATCTAAAAAAGGCCTATGATAATATCCCCCAAAGCAAACTTTGGGAAGCACTAGAAAGAACCAATATTAATGTCAACTTAATTAAAGCCATAAAAAATCTGTATAAGGACAACGCAACCAAAATTAAAATAGAAAAAACGATTTCAAAAGGGTTTAGAGTGGACAAGGGCCTGAGGCAGGGATGCTGTCTTTCACCGACGCTATTTAAAATCTACCTGGAACAAGCGTTAAAAGCGTGGAAACGGAAGTGCAAAGATATGGGTATCCCACTAAATAACACAACTTTATACACTATGTGTTTTGCCGACGACCAAGTAGTTTTAGCCCAGGACTACGAAGACCTAGAGTATATGACCCGAAAGCTAATGGAAGAATATGCCAAATGGGGTCTGGAAGTTAATTTAAACAAAACTGAATATATGTGCATAGGCGGGATACAACAAGACCTAGTCCTTGAAGACACACAGCAAAGAATAAAGCATACCAGCAAATGTAAGTATCTGGGAATGTACATTACAGTAGACGGCAATAGTGATGAAGCAATAAGGGATCGAATAACCCAGGGACGCAGAGCCATCAGCCTGTTGAATAGTGTACTGTGGGACAAAAATATATATCGAAGGCCAACAAACATCGGATCTACAACAGTATTATTAAAAGCATTGTCACATACGGCAGTGAGGTATGGCAACTGAAACAACGCTCAGAAAATGCGTTAAGGGCAACCGAAATGGACTTCTGGAGACGCGCTGCTGGAAAGTCAAGATTGGAAAGAATGAGAAATGAAAGTATTCAAGAAATTATGGGGGTCAAACATACAGTAGTAGAGGACATTCAAGTTGCACAACTCAAATGGTATGGACACGTTCAGAGGATGAATGAGGACAGATTACCTAAACAAATCTTAAACTGGACACCCCAAGGAAGAAGAAAAAGAGGGCGACCCAGAAAAAGCTGGAGAGAGGGTATCGATAAACAAGTCCGAGAGAAAGGCCTAGAACAGGATTTATGGATGGATAGGGATCAATGGAGACTGGAGATCGGAAGACGTCGAAGAACGTTTTAACCCGAA
>MU192667.1:2850-16450 GCA_016904865.1 Pissodes strobi | reverse complement strand
AACAGGTTAACGCCATGTTTTAAATTCACTCAACAGTATTATACAAAATTATTTAAAAGTCAATGTTCTCAGCTAAGCGACTGAACTTAAACCAAAGCTTAAACACACTATAATTATTACAACACGTATATAAAACCAATATTCTATAATGCTACATGCTACATAAAAAGTGTTTAGGTATCCTAAGCAAAATTGAAGTATTAAAATCAAACTTCTCTCAAAATATCTGGGGTTACCTAAAACGTATTATATGTAGAGTCAAAGGCAGTCAAAGTAAATAATCCATTATTATTATAAAGCCACAAAATAAAAACCTTAAGAGCTTGTTTGTTTACTTTACTTCAGGCAGACAGTATGTGAATATTAAAATTTCACTTATTTTAGATATTACTACGTATTATCAGGTCTGAAATTAAAATAGATATTTGTGGAAACACACCTTGTACCAGAGCAATCAGTTCCTACGTATAAGTATTTCATTGTATAATGTAGAATAATTAGGAAGGGTAGTGTAGTAGCGTTAAGAGTCTATTTTCACGAACACAGGGCTATGTCCTTGCCATTAATACAATAAATTACTTCCTTTGTATAAATTGTTCACTTCAAATGCACATTTAAACATATTTTATATTAAAAACTCGAAATATACCCGGGCCTTTACAGCATTTAGTTTCGGTTCCAACTCGCGTGGCCATATTGGCTACTGCTCATCTTTCATTCCCTATATACTTCAGAGGGTGCTGCGTATCCACATACACACATTTGACTTCATATACCTCATTACATTACCTTTGCATGTCTATATTTTTATACATTTCTCTTCTCATAGAATATGAAAGGATCACTTTAGGTACAAGAAGGTTCAAACAATAAAATGAACATTGATGATTCAAATATACAGCATCGTTGCCAGATTTATTTTAATTTCCCTAATAAAATTCCAAATGAAATTCCCTATATCTCAGAGTTTCAATATTAGCTAAAATGTTCTACTTATTAGAATGGAGTTATTTTGCGCAATTTGAATGAATTAGGGTTTTTAAAAAAGTTCTTTGCCAAACCATGTCCTAAGACATGATAAGAAGATTCAAGTACAACTAGTAAAGGCTCGTACGGATATCGATTTATTATATGGAATAACAATAAACAATATATAGTATCTTTGCTTCCACATCCACATAGTATTTTTAGCTTTTTGTTAAAGACGATTTTAATTTGATCTTGTAGGAAACTAGCGATTTCTAGACACCATAAGGCGCCTTCAGACACTTACTCAGACCACTAACGTTATACGTATGTTTGTATATGTCTCATAACGTACTGATTAAAAAAATTAAAATATGCAAGAGAGCAAAGTTTTAGACGTATGTAATTATTGCACATTTTCCTAAATTTTTTTGTAGATCTAAGGAAAGTTTACCCTACTCGGGGCGTAGGGTAAACTTCCTTAGATCTACAAAAAAATTTCCACCAATAGCAGCATTGCATTCAAAAGAGGGAAACAGTCAGGTGTAAAGACACAATTAGCAAACAACTTGACAAAAGATCTAGAAAATGATGGATTTTAAATTTGCACATGATACACTTTCCCCAGTTCTTACAAAACTTCATAGTGTTTAAAATTAGGAGACTGCACAGCTACTAAGGATATATATATATTTTTTAATGTTCAAAAGCAGCAGATATTTAATTTCTTATATGTTATAATTAACAGAACTAAACAGGTTTGACAAAATGTTATATTTATCAACGAAAAATGGTGGGTATGCAAGGAGGTGCGGTAAAAATTTGTAATCTTAAAAGATGGGAAAATATATTGCTATGTAGTATTATTTTATCACCTCGATAAGTAAGTTTCCACGAATACCTTTTTCCGCGACTGTAAATTTTTCCAAGATATACCTAACGAAATTTTTCAATGGAAACTCTAAGTTAACCATTCCGCAGAATTAGTTTAATGTAAAGTACTGATAATACCTCTTCTCCGACTGTGTAAGTTTTTTCTTAGATTTATCGCTGACAACACTAGATGCATTATAGCAAGGAAAATTTGCGTAGCTACTATTTTATTTGGCATTACCAAAGAAATAGCTGCGTAGATAGTATTTTCTTTGAATATAGCCAATTTGCACACCGGAAAAAAGAAAACCAAAAAGCGAAGAGGTTGAAAAGTTCGTAGACTATCTAGGAATTAATTATGCGGGTGCGTAGCATACAATTGCCCGGTTCTTTCAGAACCACACAATGTTTCAACATAAGAAGGTGAGCAGCCGTTTCGTTACGCTCTATTTATCAGTAGCTGAACATCGAGTAAGTATGGGTTATATTTAATCTAAATTTTGTGAAAGACGGTACTGTACTTAATAGCAAATTTCTTTTATATATTTACTAAAAGTAGTGATTTTAAAAGTTCTTCCATATCATTCGTACGTAGAGATACGGTTTCAGAAATCTCCAAATGTAAAACGATACATTTTACATTACTAGAGTTCTGCGGATAGTGTGGAAGGTGAATCGTTCTTTGCTCTGAAATAGCCTAATAACAACAGAGCCTGTAGTTTTATTACCTATACTTTGAAGTTATTATGGGATTTTATTTAACTAGGTGCTTCTTCGACTTGTCGAATAGATAAACATAGAATCAATACATAGAACGGGCGACCATGAACTCCTGGAAAATTATAAACCATCAAGTTGACAGCACCATCAAGGTTATTTACATATTTGATGAATTGATATTAAATAGATTAATCAATTAATCCCAACCAACTTCTGTTAGAAAACCAGCAGCTGCTGGCAATTTTCTCCTGTCCCACACCCGCATCAGATCGGCTATATACAGTTGCTTTTGCATTCGCTTATGCTCTCGATAATTAAAAATTTATCGTCGTGATGTTCTTTGATTTGATTCGCTAATTTCATTCCGTGAACTGAATAAAATTTGCTGAAGAACTGGAACAATTTAGTACTAGAAAGCTAGCGAGCAATTTTTTTTTATATCTAAGAATCTTCACTCCTCAGCTGACGTATATGCTCCTCAGAATGCCCCTGGGAATTATATTACCATCAAAAATATTGATACTATTTACCATTAATTATAAAAAGGCACAATAGTAAATTCATTTTATATGCAGATGATTCCACTGTCGGTAAATGTAGCGAATTATAAGCTAGCTGTAATTAACCACAAGACAATTTATGACATGGTCGTCGGGAGGGAAGGGTGCAGGGGGGCAGTTGCCCCATCCTAAGCATTAACAAACATTTAAAAATTTCTTTTCTACCTTGGTTTTAGTGTCAAAATTTCGGATTGAACCCCACCTCCCTTCCCCCTCACTCAGAAGCTGGCGACGGCCTTGCTTTATGAGCTTGTGAAAAGCCACATTTCTACCTCCAAATATCTAGGACTGGCTAAGCTTTCTTTGCTAAATACTTTGAGAAGTATATAATATGTTGCTGGAGGATGATATTCTACTTTCTTGCATAATGCACTTTGGGATACGCATATTAAAAAATACCTCATAGTCTATCTATTTCGGGGATCAAATCCATATAGTCGCTTAAAAACTAAAAACTCTGATAAGAGATGTGTTTTATGTGGGGTTTTTAATTTTTGTATGCCCCTCGTACGAAGACATACACTGTTACACTGGTTAAGTCCACTAACAATTTCCAATAAAACAATCAATGATTGAACATCGGCTCTAGGAATCGACGGACTACTACCTTTCCATCTCATTTTACAAGTTCTTTAGATCCTAATCACTCGGAACAAGCAAAAATGCAAATATCAGAATAATCGCCGAGTCACTAATGACCACTAGAGAGCTACCATTAAAAGTAGTTTATTCCTGATTATTTGCAATGCTGGTAAAAGGTATATTATAAAGGTGGGTGGTTGAGCTATACCCGCTTGAATTATCTAGGTTTTTGGTGGTTCTTGTCAAAATTGGTCCGGTCAAAAGGTTATTCACTGGTCTAAGTAGATTTTTGTTAGGCTATAGCAACTTCTTCGTGTGGTTAGACGAGATAATAATAGTTTTGCGTAGCTTCACATAAGTGTCCTGATTCGTAAACTAGGATCCTTCTAATTTGCAACTTCGGCGACAGGTAACTGACCATCTCGATTAGATTCAATTTTCTTCTGTCTTGGCACATCAGAGTAGCCCTTATATTTTTGACAGGTTAATTGAGGGACTGACGGCAGTTTTAAACTGGGTGCCGAAAGAGTAGAACTTTCAATGTTAAGTGGAGAATGTGCTCCCCCATTGTAGATCCGTGGATTCTGTCCATGATAGGTAGGCACCTAATACAAAAATCTCTAGAGACACATCCATATAAAATCCGATTACCCAAATAATTCGCAGTTTGCACTCAAATCTAAGATGGCATCGAAATATAAGAGAGACCATTTATATACAGTCTTAGACATAGAATGGAGGACACATATCGGTTGCCATCTTATCACACGAACAACCTGTTATTCACCCTCCGAATATGATACTCCCAGAAGCAATTCCATACTGCTCATACCGACAGATCTTAATTTTTCACCAGAGTTGATGATCAATGGTATTAAATGCCTTCGATAAGTAAAAAAATCAGACAGATATGTTCATGAGATATAGATCCATACTGGTAATTGACGAGAATTCGTTGGAATATCACTGAGTTAAAAATTATATTGTACAGGGTGTTCACCCATAATATCCCCCCCCTTTAACTTTGTTAATTTTTAAGCAACAAAAAAAAATAAAAAACAAAATTGTAGGGTTTTTAATGTAGTTTTTGCACACGTAAAGGAAAAAACAAAAAATTGTACAGTATACAGGGTAGATCAAAAAGAAACATTTTTTTAAATCTAGCCCCCATTTTTTATTCGATTTTTCGATTCTACATAAAATTCTAAGGATTTTTAATATAAGACACTACATGCCTATTCCTAATACTTTAAGAGTTATTGACAGTTGAATTCGCTATTTTGTTTGTTCTTTTATTTTTTTATGGCAACAGCCACCTAAGAATATAACTTTTTGTTTAGCTTTTGAAGTCATTGAGGTGAAAATATTGAGTTTCCTCAATTCGACCTCATTGCTTTGAGTAGTGATTTTGTATCTTCTGTTTTAAAAATGATTAAAGAACTATTATTATAATTAAAAAATAGCGACTTCAACTGTCAATAACTCCTAAAGTATTAGGAATAGGGATATAGTGTGTTATATTAAAAATTCATAGAATTTTACGTAGAATCGAAAAATCGAATAAAAAATGGGTGCTAGATTTAAAAAAATGATTCTTTTTGATCTACCCTGTATACTGTACAATTTTTTGTTTTTTCCTTTACGTGTGCAAAAACTACATTAAAAACCCTACAATTATGTTTTTTATTTTTTTTTGTAGCTTAAAAATTAACAAAGTTAAAGGGGGGGGGGGACATTATGGGTGAACACCCTGTACAGAGCTCTCTCGTAAACTTTCTACCGTTCAGCCAACGTTTATACATATAGGGATTGCAAGAATGCTATTAATGTTTTTAATTTGTTTGCAAAAGTACCGATGGAGAACATCCATGCATGATGCTAGATAGAGGCCTCAAAATAAATGTTGTACAGTGATCTAACATTTTAAGTTAAATTTAATCCAAGTATTTATTTGGTAGGTCCATGATCAATTTGAATATTTCACGCTTATACACTGGATTTAGGAAGACAGTAAGGTATTCAAAATTATCAGGAATTAGTCCTAAGGTTATAAAGAAGGCAAAGATCTTCTATCAGAGAATCGTTATTATTACGTGTTAAATTACTATTTGACTTCATCTTATTTGAAATCCAGTAATTCAACCCCCATAGAGAAAGTATCTCTATGCAATATTAAATCAAATAGGGCCTATTTGTAGACCTTTGATAATTACCAATTTTTCAAAAATGAGATTCTTCTTTTAGTGAATACCAAAGAAAATTGTAGTTTGAATAATACTCGAAGGTGGTTGGTTTTTCTGCACGGAAATGTTCCTTAGGTGGACGAATTATTACCCTAATTAAAAAATGCTTTGGCCTTGAATTGCTTGATATTCATTTATCATTGAAGGGTGCATTGAATTGATGCCGTATTAAAAGCATACCTAAAGATTTTAATATTTTGTATATATAGGTCAGCAAATGGTGACTTTGGCTTCTTCTTGGCTAAACTGGACAGAAGTTAAGTAGAAAAGGAAGATTCTATGCGAAACATGCTTTAACAAAATGTTATTAAGATCCAATAGTTGGTGTCCGTAAATGTCATATTTCAATCTTACCCTATATCTCGAAATTCATGGCAGCTTTGACAATTTTACTTATTTTACAACAAAGAAAACCGGTATTCAGAAAACCGAATCCTGCTGTCTCTAATATTAAACGAGATATAGTGTAGTCACGAAGAAATGGGACACTCCGTATAAAGTAATAACAGTAAAAACACATAACACAGAGCACAGCAAAGTATTTTATTTTATCCTATTTTCAGGCCACTAAAGTACTTGGAAAGGTAGTTAAAGATTCAAATGCTAATTACTTTTAATAGAATAGATTTCTGCAACATAAGAGGCCTAAATTAATACAAACATTAGTACGGTACATCAACATCTACAAACAACTAAACCACACATATTAGCCCTTATAGAAAGTATGTTCTACTACAACAACAATAAACTACATCTACCCGTTACGACCTACACTACCGATTTAGACATAATTTGGAATATGCCTTTTTGTCCGAAGCGACCTTTCGTGATACCGCGAGGAAACACTCGAACCGAACAACCTTGACGTCATGTGGCTCAAGTTCATCGTCAAGGGATTAACAAAGTTCATATGCTGTCTCTATTGCCCTCCCAACGATAGAGCCTACCAAAGCTTTTTTACAACACTAGCTACCACTTTTAATTCAATACAAAAATAATCGTTCTAGGAGTTTTCAATGCCCCGAACACCAACTGGTTCAAACATCACAACAAGACCGACAACGAAGATAGAGAAGCTGAAGCATTTGCCATCAGCTGCAGGCTTACTCAACTTGTAGACGAGCCAACTCGGATCTCAGAGAGGGTAGAATTTGCCGCCCTCCTGGATCTCTTCCTAACCACAAATCTTGACCAATACACAATTACAGTTGGTTCACCATTTGGTACTTCCGACCACAAACTTATTACAACGGTTTGTGAACCTCCACTCCTATAGAAGGATCCACCATTGTCTCGTAAAATCTGGCATTGGAGAATCTGAGAAGAGTTCTACCTTAATTTTCCTCGGCTCGACGACTGCTTTGGCACTGATGACTCATCAGTCTGTTCCGAAGATATTACGCAAGTAATCTCCGCAGGAATGGAAGCATATATCCCAAATTCCATCAAGTTACCATCAAAAGGAAAGCTCTGGTTCGACAGAAGATGCGAAAGAGCCGTAGGTAGGAAACAACAAGCCTACAAGAGAAAGGAATGCAAACGTGTAATTGACGAAACTAAGAACAAACACAATCAAAGAACCAGGAATCGGTAGCAAAGGAAGTAAGTAATAACTTTACAAAAACGTCTCTTCCACGTTTGACAGATGAACACGGGGTCACGGCGACTACAGCTAAACAAAAAGCAAAACATGCTCGCCAAAATGTTTTTATCGCATTCTCCTTAAACGTCACGGCAAGGCTCTCCCCACCACATCCAGCATCAACACTACCATGACAGAAGCTAAGTTTCACCACCATGACATTCGCAAAATCCCCGAAGAGCTATATATGTAAAAGGCATCAGGGCCGGATGGAATATGTGTCATCGTGGTAAAGAACTGTGCCAACGAACTAACACCCATTTTTCCCAAACTTTTACCGAAAAGGGATTTGCCCATCTTCTTGGAAAGTCGCTCGAGTGCAACCTGTTCCAAAAAAAAGGCAAGAAAATCACGCCATCAAATTATCGCCCAATTGTCTTGCTTCAAATAATCTCCAAAGTCATGAAACCCGTAGTCAATCAGCAACTACTCAAATACCTAAAGACCAACAAAATAATTAGCGATAAACAATACGGCTTCCACAAGCAAAAATCGACAGGACATATATTGGCCTATGTCACTCATTAATGGAGTAAGGCAATTGAGAACTACGGAGAATATCGAGCGATTGCGTTGTAGAGTTTTGTATGACGGATTGCTCAACAAACTGCCGTCCTTCGAACTGCCAGCAGCTAGCTTGCCAGTTTCCTTAAGAACCGATCTCTGCACGTTGCAGTTGATGGACACATCTCTGACACATTCGCTATTAATGCGGGAGTGCCTCAGGGCGCACTACTTTCACCAACTCTGTTCCCCATCTATATTAATGACCTGTTGACCGAGACCAATAATCCTGTTTACAGTTTTGCAGATGAGAGTACCCTTATATCACAATTTAGATCAGAAAAATCTTTACCAGCGACTGAGACTTATCACCGCAGACAGAAGCAGATTACAATACTAAATCAAGATCTAGAGAAAGTTCGAACCTGGAGCGACAGGAATTTAGTCCAGTTCAATGCAGCAAAAACTCAAGCAGCCACGTTTACCAAGAAAACCAATACGGCTCGGCGGACCCTGACATCATTATGGGAGGATCGACCATTCCTTCAGCCTCGTCAATCGGACTACTGGGTGTCTCGGTCAACAGCAATATGTCCTGGCAAGACCATGTTGCTAGCATCGCAAAATCAGCTTCACAGAAGCTTGGTGCGCTGTTTCGCAACAAAAAACTGTATACACCGCAGCAGCTGCTCTTGCGCTATAAAGCGCAAATAAGATCGTGCTTAGAATATTGCTCACACATCTGGGGTGCCACACCTAAGCACACCCTAAAGCTGCGGGATTCCATTCAGAAGAGAGCTGTGCGTCTCGTCGGCGACCCGGAGTTGACCTGGAATCTGGATAGTCTGGAACACCGCAGACCTGTTGCCGAGATATCCCCTTTTACAGATATTTTCACGGCAGATGTTCCCAGGATTTGGCCCGCATCATCCCACCTCCAGCAACACCTGTCAGATAGTCTCGACCTACGACAAGAGCGCATCCGTTCGTTGTGCAACTAAAAACACCTAGAACGTCGCTTTATAAGAACTCCTTTGTCTGGAGCACTACATCACTGTGGAACTCACACCCAGGACATCTGTTTCACCCTTATTAAAACCTACAACTATTCAAGAACTGTGTCAGTTAACATCTCCGCACACACACCGCTCGTCAAGTGCCATAGAATCTCCCTTGCTAAGGGATTAACCAAGTCCATATCCATAAGGATAACGTTATTGTCCTTGACACAAAAAATCTTAAGAAGTGTTTCTGGACTTTTTCTTTTAAGTCACTGCTAGTGATGCCGTCGAGACGAGAGATTCTCGTCTCTCGTATCCTCTCGTCTCGTCTCGACGAGACGAGAGAGGTATTTTCTCTCGAATGAAATCTCGAGACGAGACGAGAGAAAGATGTTCTCTCGTCGAGAATTTCTAGTTTTTCTCTCGATCTCTCGAGCAAAAAATTGGCATAATAATAAAAAACAACATCTTTATGATTTTTTCATACATAAGTAATTCGGTGATACCTATTGTATTAAATTCGGGGTTAGCATACACATTTTCTATAATTATGGTCGGTTTCCCAATGTCGAGTTAACTCTTAACTCGCGAGTTACCCTCGATTTTTCTAGACCCGCGGGTTAAACCTAACTCGTTATTGAGAAACCGGTCCTTAGGGTTTTTTAAGGGTGAAAAAGGGTGGGGGTCATTGAAAAATAGTTATTTTCCTAACAAGTGCGCAAAGTGATACTTTTCCGCACGCGACTGATGTTGACCGAACGACGCCAAGCGGAGTTCGGTCAATCAGTCGAGTGCGGAGAAGTCACTTTGCGCAAGTGTTAGGAACAATATTTTTTCTACGAGCGCGGTCCAAACAAGTGGCGTGGCCACTCGTGCCTGCGCCACGCGCGAGGCCCTTCGGGCCTCGTTTATGTGGCCTTTGGTCACACATTATTGCCACGCTCCTATCCGTACCGTGGCCTATAATTAGAAAGCCCTTATAATTAGAGTTACCAATCGCTAGTCTAATTTTACCATGGTAAATTTCTAATTGGTAGCCATGGTAACTAGTCGGTCAACGTCAATCGTTATTTTTGTTTAATCCTTACCTAAATACCAAATATCAAATCTCTAACTCGTACGATTGAAGAATTAAGACGATTTTTTTACTTTTTTTGGTTACCATAGCAGCCAATTTTTTAGTATCAAATTAGGCTTCATAAACAATCCTAAGTACCATACTATATATTTTATTAGTGATTTACATATTATTAATTGGTTGCTATGGTAACCATGTTGTCAACAAAAAATGCTAACATACTTTCACCTCTACTTATAAATTGACACCGAAAAAAATAAAAGTTGGTCCTTGTTTACACGAACAAAAATGCCAAAAATTGGTAACTTGTCCTGTTTTCACACCATGTATATTAACGGATCGTAACCAAAATTAATAGGCTTTGAGGGTTTGTGGACCTCTACCTCTATGCCAAATTTCAAGTCGCTATCTTCAAAATTGCGACCTCTAATGGCCCAAAAACGGCAACTTGTCCTGCTTTCGCACCCTGTATATTAACCGATTGTAACCAAAATCAAGAGGCTTCGAGGGTCTGTGGACCTCTACCTCTATGCAAAATTTCAAGTCGCTATCTTCAAAATTGCGACCTGTAAATGCCAAAAAACGGTAACTTGTCCTGTTTTCACACCCTGTATATTAAACAATCGTAACCAAAGTCAATTTGCTTCGAAGGTTTGTGGACTTCTAACTTTATGCCAAATTTCAAGTCGCTATCTTCAAAATTGCGACCTTAAATGCCAAAAAACGGTAACTTGTCCTGTTTTCACACCCTGTATAACAATTAGAACAAAAGAGCAAAGGAACAAAAATACGTGTCTTACCGAATACTTTCATTTGACATAAAAAAAAGAATATTATCCTTGTTTACACGGACAAAAATAGCAAAAAACGCTGACTTGTCCTGTTTTCACACCCTGTATATTAACCAATCGTAACCAAAATCAATAGGTTCCGAGGGTTTGATGACCTCTACCTCCATGCCAAATGTTAAGTCGCTATCTTCAAAACTGTGACCTGGAAATGCCAAAAAACCGTAACTTGTCCTGTTTTCACACCCTATATATTAACCGATCGTAACCAAAATCAACAGGCTTCGAAGGTCTGTGGACTTCTACCTCTACGCCAAGTTTCAAGTAGCTATCTTCAAAATTGCGACCTGTAAATGTCAAAAAACGGTAACTTGTCCTGTTTTCACACCCTGTATAACAATTAGAGCAAAAGAGCAAAGGAACAAAAATACGTGTCTTACCGAATACTTTCATTTGACATAAAAAAGAAAAGTTGGTTCTTGTTTACACGGACAAAAATGTCAAAAAACGCCAAAAAACGGTAACTTGTCGTGTTTTCACACCCTGTATATTAACCGATCCTAACCAAAATCAATAGGTTCCGAGGGTTTGTGGACCTCTACCCCTATGCCAAATTTCAAGTCGCTATCTTCTAAATTGCGACCTGTAGTCGATCCCATCACATACACACATACATACATACACACATACAGACAAAAAATAAAATTTTTTTTTTTCGATTACAAATCGATTGGTATAAGTTTCAGAGCGATCCGACGTACCGTTACGAAGTTTTTGTCCCGATTGGTCTCGCCCTATAGAAAGCCCTATATTATAGATAAGGGCTTTCTAACAAGTGGCGTGGCCACTCGTGCCTGCGGCACGCGCGAGGCCCATCGGGCCTCGTTTGTGTGACCTTCGATTACACATTATTGCCACGCTCCTATCCGTACCGTGACCTATAATTAGAAAGCCCTTATAATTAGATTTATCAATCGCTAGTCTAATTTTATCGTGATAAATTTCTAATTGGTTGCCATGGTAACCGACTTGTCAACGTCATTCGTCATTTTTTTTTTAATCTTTATCTTAATACCAAATATCAAATCTCTAAGTGGTACGATTGACGAATCATGACGATTTTTTACTTTTTTTTTGGTTACCATAGCAACAAATTCCTTACTATGAAATTATGCTTCATAAAGAATCCTAAGCACCATACTATATGTTTTATTAGTGATATACATATTATTAATTGGTTGCCATGGTAACCGACTTGTTAACGTCAATCGTTAATTTTTTTTAATCTTTACCTAAATACCAAATATCAAATCTCTAAGTCGTACGATTGACGAGTTATGACGATTTTTTGCTTTTGTTTTTGGTTACCATAGCAACTAATTTTTTTAGTATCAAATTAGGCTTCATAAACAATCCTAAGTACCGTACTATAACTTTTATTAATGATATACATATTCTTAATTGGTCGCTATGGTAACCATGTTGTCAACAAAAAATGCTAACATACTTTCACCTCTATAAATTACGTCGAAAAAAAGAAAAGTTGGTCCTTGTTTACACGTACAAAAATGCCAAAAAACTTTAACTTGTCCTGTTTTCACACCCTGTATATTAACACATCGTAACCAAAATCAATAGTCTTCGAGCCTGCCAAATGTCAAATCGCTATCTTCAAAATTACGAACTGCAAATGCCAAAAAACGGTAACTTTTCCTATTTTCACACCCTGTATATTAACCAATCGTAGCCAAAAGCAATAAGCTTCGAGGGCTTGTGGACAGTGGACTTCTACCTCTATGCTAAATTTCAAGTCGCTATCTTCAAAATTGCGACCTGTAAATTCCAAAAAACGGCAACTTGTCATGTTTTCACACCCTGTATATTAACCGATCGTAACCAAAGTCAATAGGCTTTGAGGGTTTGTGGACCTCTAACTCTGTGCCAAATTTCAAGTCGCTATCTTTAAAATTACGACCTAAAAATGCCAAAAGACGGTAACTTGTCCTGTTTTCACACCCTGTATAACAATTAGAGCAAAAGAGCAAATGAAGAAAATACGTGTCTTATCGAATACTTTCATTTGACATAAAAAAATAGCAAAGTTGGCCGTGTTTACACAGACAAAAATGCCAAAAAACGATAAGTTGTCCTGTTTTCACACCCTGTATATTAACCGATCGTAACGAAAATCAATATGTTCCGAGGGTTTGTGGAGCTCTACCTCTGTGCCGAATTTCAAGTTGCTATCTTGAAAATTGCGACCTGTAAATGCCAAAAAACTGCAACTTGTCCTGTTTTCACACCCTGTATAACAATTCGAGCAAAGAGCAAATAGAGAAAATACGTGTCATACCGAATACTTTCATTTGACATAAAAAAAAAGAAAAGTTGGTCCTTGTTTGCACGGTCAAAAATGCAAAAAAACGGTAACTTGTCCTGTTTTCACACCCTGTATATTTACCGATCGTAACCAAAATCAATAGGTTCCGAGGGTTCGTGAACCTCTACCTCTATGCCAAATTTCAAGTCGCTATCTTCAAAATTGCGACCTGTAGTCGATCCCATCACATACACACACACACACAAAAAGTCCGTTATAAAGCCCTATAGAAAGCCCTATATTATAGATAAGGGCTTTCTAAC
>JAEQML010059921.1:0-27953 GCA_016904865.1 Pissodes strobi | reverse complement strand
GATATAAGTGTCGCTTATATCGCTATGCGCAAACTCCGGATGGTTTGGAACCGTTTGAAATCGCTGCTAGAACAAACCTATAGTTAACCGTACCTTCGGTTATAGACTCAATTGGTTTTATTTGTACATCATATAGTTTGTCGAAGACAAACTTGGAAGGTATGCTATCTGCACTGGCCTACAGTAGTGGCAGTCTTCCAACTGCCCCTTCCCACAGGCGTCTAGTCTCTCCATGTTCTATGCTGGGTTGCACACCAACGACTTTGAGCCTTAGCAATGCAGTCAGAGTCACCTCCCTTAGATGAATATCTAGGAGAGGCAAGCACAACATTACTTCCATGGCTCTGGTTGGGTTTGTTCTCATAGCTCGCGTTACAGTTAGGCAGGCAGTTCCCTGTGCCTGACTAAGCTTAAGCATTGCCGTTGTTTGTTGACTCTTGGGCCACCAAACTACGGCTCCATAGGCAATAGATCCGCATTAAGGTGACCCCAAGGCATTTTACCTCCGATGCAAAATTTAGTTGTGTGTTTAGAAGGGTCGGAGGTTTTTGTGGCTCCGTCTTCTTTTTTCTGGCGAAAAGCACCATCTCCGTCTTTCTGGGATTTACAGACAGGGAGTGCTCGCTTCACCACTTGTCGACTAAGTGAAAGGCACTCTGCATTCGATTGCACATAACTCCTTCGAACTTTCCATTGAGCAGTATCGTAAGATCGTCTGCATATACACTGGTGTAGAATCCATCTGAGTTGAGGCGAAGCAAGAGGCTATCGAGAACAAGGTTCCATAGTAGTGGCGACAGAACGCCTCCCTGCGGGCAGCCTGTGGCAACGATACCTCTGACTACAGTGTCTTCCATCTTTATTTGCACGCGTCTCTTTGAGAGCATGTTGAAAATCCACCCACTGACAGCAGGAGGGACGCCCCAGTTTGTTAAGGCAGCATTGTTTTTTCCAAAGGTGGTTTTATCAGATGCACCTTCAATATCAATAAATACACCTACGGTGGACTCATTATTGTCCAGCGATCTCTTGATCCGGCTCACTGCTGAATGCAAGGCGGTGTCGGCCGATCTTCCAGTAGTGTATGCATGTTGGTTGAGATGCAGCGGTCGGTTGACCAGTACGCAGTGCCTCAAATATCGCTCACACAGCCTCTCCAGAGTTTTGAGCACAAATGATGTTAGGCTGATTGGTCAGTAGGCTTTGGGGACGGTGTAATCCATCCTTCCTGCCTTTGGTATGAACACCACTCTTACTTCTCTCCATGCATTCGGGATATAGAGCAGCGCAAGGCATTCCCAGAACACTTTTACCAAGTACGGCAGTAACTCGTCCAAGCCCCACTATAGTAGAGCTGGACGGATGCCATCAGTTCCTGGCGATTTGAAGGGTGAGAAGCTTAGTATTCCGCATCGTATTTTGTCTTCACTGACTATTTGATTGGCACCTTGCCAGTCCAAACTAGTAGGTTGAAAGTTTGTCTCGTTTGGCCAGTTCCTATCGTCTATTGCCGACGAACCAGGGAAATGAGTCTGCATAAGCAGTTCAAGGCTCTCTTGTAGGTTAGCGGTCTTAGTGCCGTCCTCCCTTCTTAGTAGACCTAGGTCGCGATATTTGCCTTTTGCGAGGACTTTGTAGAGCCGTGCAGTCTGTGAGTGATCTTCGATCTCCTCATAGTAGGCCCTCCAGGCCAATCCCTGTTTTTCTTACTAGTTTTTTAAACTCCCGCAGATTGGTGCTGTATTGCTCCCAGTCCAGTCGGATTGAGTTCTAGTTCTTTTTGCTATGTTAAAAGATTTTCTCGCTGTCCTCTTAAGTTCTTCGAGCTTTTTGATCCACCATTTTGTGGCTTCCCCTGGCTGTTGTGATGCCTCAAGAGGGCAAGATTTTTCAAAAGCTTTAGTTATGGCTGTCTGTAGGCCTAGCATGCGACTTTCCAGGCCGTCATTCTATTTAGGCGTAGATGTGTGATTATCCAGAAGTTTTTCGTTATGTATGTGAAAAACCATTTTCTGACTTTGTGTGGTCGTATAAAAGTAAATTTGTAAGTGATAAATGTTGAATATAGATCTCAAAAAGCAGCTTTTTAGATACCCAAGGCAGCTTTTTAGAGAGCTTTGGTAGGGGGATAGTAGTGTGAAGTTACGTGGTGGTGAAAGTGCGAAAGTGTCAAAGTCAAAGATTTCTCAGACAAACACAACCCAAATATCCGATAGACCAACTTCTGCTTATGATACTATGATGTTATGATAATAGCTAACCTTTTTGTTGTGACACTTCGATAAGGCCGTGGCAGTATCGTCCTTTTTGGATTCAACGAACCTGACATTCTGCTGAGTTAAGGATTCGCTCTGTAATGTTATGGTTGCTTCCAGAAAAGTATCGTCATCATCCAGGCAAAATGCTTCACAGGCAAGCTGAAACAATATAGTTAATTACTTATTTAATACGTGTTGATTTCCCTTAGTTTATTTTTTATGAGGTCCATTTAGTACTTAAAATGAACTTTTATCATATTATGTTTCTTAGTTATCCAGATATTTCTATTCCTCAAATGAGGCGCCAGATCTTATTTTGGGTGATATAAAATGATTTAAAAATGAGATGACCTGGATGTCAACTATCCTAAATGATACTTTTTGAGATTATGCCGTTGGAAACGGGCAGTCAAGCTGATGCTGGACATACAGATCTTCTCAAGGCGTTCTCAGTTTGTTTCGGAATTATTGCGAAAACCTATTGGTTGTAGAGAAAATTGAATCATGTACAATAATTCGAGCTTGAGCAAAATTTTATGAAACTTTTACAGGAGAATCTGAATAATCCTTTATTGAATATTATGAGATAAGTAGGCGCGACCGGGGCTAGTTGTCACAGATAGTATACTAGTTGCCACATGGCCAATTCTTTGCTTGCAAAATCAAAACCTTCCGTCATTCATGATCAAAAGCTAGTGCTCATCACCAGTTCAAGTGAAAATATTTTTAAGCTGGGCCAGCAAATATTCGTCGCTTTGTGGTTGAGAATAAAAATTTTTAATCCATAATCATCTCGTGTTTGTAAGTGTGTGTGTCTATTTGTGAAACCAAGGTAAGGGCATTAGAAATATAGACTACATGTTTATGCATATTTACAAAAGCACTAACTGAGGATCCAAAGGCTGTCAAGCCCGGAACCTCAAAACCAACCACCAGTGCTCAAGTCCCTGGGGGTCAACAGGCTAGTGAGCCACGACCCTCGAAAGGAAAGTGCACAAACAGAATTAAGTTGACCCAGGAAGTTGACTCGATGACGGAACAAGAGATTCGCTCATTCCGCCTATCGGGTAACTCGAACACCAAGGTCAAAAACCTGATGAAAGAAGGAAGCTCCTACGACGAGGCCAAAAGGTCAGTAATACAGGAGAATTTCGTCAGGGCAGGATTAAAAGCCCCTGCAACCCAAACCACTCAGGCGGGAAAGGCAAAGGCTGCAATGCCAAAAAGCTCTCAAAAGCGCCCAATGTCAGAAGGCAGCACGCCAGGAAAGCAGCCTTCAAAAAGACCCAAGACGGACTCCCACAAGCCAGCCAAACAGGACAGGGCGGGAGACTCCAAGGAAGCTCTGACTGCGGTCAAGATCGCAGTTGTACCAGACGCTTACCCCCAAGTACAACTGCAGCCGGAACAGCTAACTGCAATCCAAAGGACCGTAATGGTACAAATAATGGATATCCCAAAGGAAGGACCAGAGGTACAATTTTACAAATGTACCCACATGTCAGGGTACCTTGTATTCTCGTGTGCTAAACCCCACAAATGCCAGATGGCTAAAGGACCTGGTCCCGTCACTAAAGCCATAGCAGAATGCACAACTGAAGGCGTTGGAAGGAGAAGAGATCCCGAAGCCATTCGCCTGCACACTGTTCGTCCCAGACGAATATGGGGAACAGCTACCCAAGGAAAGGATCTTGAAAATGCTACAGGTAGGAAACCGAGGACTCAACACCGAGCTGTGGACGGTCTTCGGAAAATCCCAAACCGGAAAAGGGCAGGTGTGGACCTTTTCAATGGACAAGACCTCATTCGACCACCTCCAAAATGTGGATATGTCACCATTCTTTGGCATAGGAAAAATTAAGTTCCGCGTCAAAGAAGGAGGCATCCCACCAAAGGCACCCGAGCAGGAGTCAATCCCAGAAACGTGCCAAAAAGAGGACACCGAAAAACCGGAAATGGCTCAAGGCGTCAGCCCTCTGAAGAGGATAGCACTTGACACGGCCATGGAGACGGAAGACGGTGGTGCCACTCCAGAAGAGTCTCCGAAGTAGAGGGCAATCTCATGTTCCTGCAGGCAAATCTGCAAAATGCAAAGGCCGCCTCGGCCGTGCTATGTCGCAGATTTGAACATGAAGGCCTCGACATCGCCCTCCTGCAGGAACCTTGGATCAACGAAGGGAAAATTGTAGGCCTCAAGCCCTCCCAAGGTAAGTTACTGTACGATAGGTCAGCTAATAAACCTCGTGCATGTATCATTCATAATAATAGGATTAAATGTACTTTACTCCCGGGGCTATGCTCGGGTGATTTTGTTACAGCTATCCTGTCACTACCCACGAAGGAAGGTGGAAGAAGCATAGTTGCATGTTCCGTCTACTTCCCAGGAGAGGAGCAAAAATGTCCACCCAGATGCTCAAGGATGTTATATCCTACTGTGAGGAACAGAAGCTCCAACTCATTCTAGGATGTGATGCTAACGCACATCACACGATGTGGGGCAGCACGAACGTCATTGGAAGAGGTGAGTCCTTATTACAAGTTATTTTAACAGAAGGTTTAAATATTGCCAATGTAGGCAACGAACCAACATTCGTAACGAGAGCCCATCAGGAGGTCCTTGACGTGACTTTAAGTTCTAACAGGGTGAGCGACATGATCCACAATTGGATGGTATCAGATGAAACATTCTGCTCTGATCACAGGCATATTAGCTTTGATTTTAAAATCCCCTCCCCTAAAGCAATACGGTTTAGAAATCCCCGTGACACAAACTGGGTAGGATATTCAAAATCCCTCGAAGAAGGTCTACAAAGGGTAACAGCCAAGGTTAAGGACGCGGAAAATTTAGAAGTCACAGTACAGCTGATTAGCGAAGCAATAGCTACGGCATATCAGGACAATTGCCCAGTTAAAACCTGGAAACAAAAAGAAAGCACAGTCTGGTGGAATGGAAAACTCGGAACGCTGAGGGAAACCATCAGAAGGCTATTTAATAAAGCCAAAGCAACCAATGACTGGGATCTTTACAGGTCAAAACTAACAGAGTATAATAAAGAGATACGAAAAGCCAAACGGGATTCGTGGAGAAGATTCTGCGAAAAGGTAAATGAGACCCCAGCCACATTCCTGGACATAGAAGGAGCTTTCAATCACGCCTCAACAGACTCTATCATAAGCGCGTTGGAAAGGAGAGGGACTCCAACAGCACTGCGCAAATGGATAGAAACTAGTCTAAAGCACAGGATAATCTCAGCCACTCTGGGAGAAACAGCGACAAGGCGGTGGGAAGAGGATGCCCCCAGGGGGGAGTTCTATCTCCACTACTATGGGCCATATTAGTGGACGACTTATTACAAAAACTCTCTGCAGAAGGCTTTTACTGTCTAGGATATGCAGACGACCTAACGATTGTAGTACGAGGCAGATTTGCCAGTACTCTCTCAGAGAGAATCCAAAAAGCTCTCAAAATAGTGGAGAACTGGTGTAAAGATGAACAGCTATCAGTTAATCCAAAAAAGACGATAATCATTCCATTTACCAGAAGGCGAGCCCTTACAGGACTAAAACCACTGGCGATAAATGGAGAAGAAATACCTTTTTCCAAGGAAGCAAAATATCTAGGAGTCATATTTAACCAGATGCTTACCTGGAAACCACACATCCAAAAAGCAATTCTTAGAGCCACAGTTGCGCTAGGAAGATGCAGAAGGATGTGCGGAAAGAATTGGGGCCTCAATCCCAAAATGACACTGTGGCTATACACAGCAGTGATAAGACCAATGATAGCGTATGGTTCAGTAGTATGGAGGACAAGAACCATGCAGGCGGAGGCAAAAAGGCAAATAGGTCGCGTTCAAAGGCTAGCATGCCTGTGCGTCACTGGAGCCATGAGCACAACGCCCACTGCGGCTCTAGAAGTCCTACTAAACCTACCACCAATCCAAACATACATACAGGGCGAAGCACGCTCCGTCACATACAGGCTATCACAAGGCCAAAAACCGAGGTAGACATAATACCAAGCAAGAGAAGCTAAACAAAGAAATCAAGGCAGATGGCATCCTGGGATTGCCCACGGATAGCACCATAGCCAAGTACAGCTTTGTCAAAAAGTACTCGACACATATTCCAAACAGGACTGATTGGAAAAATGGCCCCCCAATTAGGGCAAATGTGATCTGGTACACCGACGGCTCAAAAACACGGGAAGGAGTAGGAGCCGGAATATATGAACCAAAGACGAAAACAAGAATTTCGATTTCCATGGGCAAACTAGCGACAGTGTTTCAAGCGGAAATAACAGCAATAGAACAGTGTGCAAAGGAAATAAAAAGAAGATACAGTTGCAACAAAACAACAATTGCGATCTTCTCCGACAGCCAAGCGGCAATAAAAGCTGTGCAATCGAACAAAATAACATCGAAATTGGTACTGGATTGCCACAATGCTCTGAATGACATAGGAAGTCAACATAGAGTGACACTATCATGGGTACCTGGGCATGAAGGCTATCAAGGTAATGAAACTGCCGACGAAATAGCCAGAGAAGGCTCGTCTAGGCACATGATAGGACCAGAACCGTTCTGCGGGATAGTCAAACCAATCGCTAAAATAGCCATAAAGAAATGGATAGCAGAAGAATCCTGAAAATGGTGGAACAACACTTTGGGACAAAGACAGGCCAAGGAATTTATAATAGGTCCATCGGCCAAACTATCAACAGACCTGCTAAGCTACGGCAGGAAGGCTGTCAGGATAATGGTGGGTCTGCTGACGGGCCACTGCCGGCCGGCTGAAAAAGCACCTAAGCGTCATAGGTTTGGCAGAAAATAGCGAATGCAGGTTCTGCCAGCAGGAGGAGGAGACGGCATCTCACGTGCTATGCCACTGTGAAAGCTTATCGAGAGTGCGCTCCCAACTACTTGGCGTACCTAAACCAGAAGCTAATAGCTACACGACGGAGCCACTATCAAGGTTGTGGGGTCTAATCAAAAATACAAAACTGGATGAAGCTCTATAATATGGAGAGAGTGACAATAGATCCGTCAGGTCGCGGTGACAAGTAGGCTCAAAGGCCATCTCTCCCAATCTGTAATCTGTAATCTGTATGCATATTTTTTTCAAACTCAGCTGTACAAGACATCCTTGATTAAACACTCACTTAACCTGTATCATTCGTTAAAAATCCCACTGCTTTTTTCTGTTACAGCTTAAATAAACAAACCTTGAATATTTGTGGTGCCCATTTCATAAACGCCTGCTCCTGTCCGCACATTTCGTCTCCGGTCGCTAATTTGAGCAACCTCTCGCCACCCAACTCGCCGAACAGGTTGTCGACATATTTTCCAAACGCGCAGAAATTCGGATAAGCGCTAGATCCGAGGGCGAAAACGGCGAACCTGTGGAAAAACATGAAATGGGAAAATTTAGAAATGCGGTAAAATATCACCGGAGCAGAGACATTGCATGCGAAATAATATAAATGTTGGGAAAACTACTTGTTAAATTTTCTAGACAGTGTGAAATCTAAGGCTCCCTAATACTGTTATGATAATATCAGGTTTAATAATGTAGAGGAAATATATTTATAAAACGCAGTCGTTTTGGATTGTTCTATAATGTGTTTGTAATTGATATCTTTAATGCAGATATAAAGCAAAATTTGACATAATATGATAGACATTATGAGCATTCTAAAACTTAAAAAAAAATAGCAGGAGGTTGCAATTAGTTTAAAATTTATTCCTAACGAGTCTTGACTCTTCCTCACAAGTAATTTGGCAATACTACCAATGCATCTTGAGTGATTCTAAAATCAGTTAAGTACTCTCTAATTGATTCCTATGAATAGCAATAGTCGAATCTCCTAAATTGGACACCCCTGGCCATGCAAAATAACGTATGAAGTGACTATGTACGGAAATCATCTTCAGTCCTGCCAACTTTGTTACTCTACAGCCCACAGGATCAATTTGACGAAACTAAAAATGTATTCTTGAATGAATTAACAGTATTTGGTATCTTAACTGGCAATTTTACCAAAAATGCCATTAGTATGACTACCACATTCGACACCACAGTTAATTCCAGCCATTCCCTTTACAAATGACTAATATTCTAAACATGCAAGTATAAGCTCCTGGGAAGCTACATTCTAATGGGTTTAATCTATATTAAGAGCTGCAATAACCTAAAGGAATATACTACAGTACGCGACATATATTAGGTCAATTCAAAATCGTACCTTACGTTACTGAGAGGCCCAAATGTATCTTCCAAGAGTGGTTCGCTTAAGGATGAGGAACCACCCCGCAGAGAATCCAGACGATCGAGTCGTCGATTGACGGAACCCAATTCGCTTTGGCTGTTAGCCTTTATAAAGGATTTCGAGGTAGCCATGCTATTAAAATAAGTAATTAGTATCGAAATCATGCAATTTATTAATAAAAGCGCCCATAATAAATGCCATGGCTGTTATGGATATTATTTTCCTGACAACTACAATAAGCATACATTACCATAATTGAGGTGGTAATGCTTATAACTATTTCAGGGAAAATGATCCTCTTATAACTTTATCAGCTGAGTATCAACAAGCCTTGTTGTTGCTATCAAGCAGGACAAACTGAGCCTTAAAATATTAAAGTTAGAATGCTGCTTGGTTATGTTAGTTTGAGTTGAGTGGTAATGCGCATGCAAGAGCTAATATTTCTTTATGTACAAGATTTTATTAATAATATCTTTCCACAAATGAATGTTTTCCTTTTGAACCTTAAATCAGACAGACACCATTTATTTCCACCAATATTTTATACATTTTCGAAAAATTCATTTATAAAATGAAGAGTATTATGAAAATATCACTTTTGCTTGCCAACCCTGTACAACTAACATAACTATATCGCATAGTTGATACGATAACTGGCCACACTTGGGACAGCTCGATATTTCTGATGGGCAAATTCATTTTAGGTTTTTGCCTATAAATCAAAAATATTGACAGCTGGATCACTCAATAGAACCCTCTTATATTAAACTCTGAAAGAAAGTCTTAATTATCCTGAATTCTATCGTTTCAAGTAAGTTTGCCTTAAGTTGTTACCTGAGCCTTTCTGGATCCCCATTCATTATCCCGTTTTCGCTAATCTTGAGGGTATACAGATTATTGGCGAACTCCTGGAACAAAATATAAAATGAATGAAATGCTAATTATACCGGCTGTGCCTAAAGCCTTGGTAGTGGCCAATGACTCTGGAAGTAGTAAAGGTAAATCAGTGTAATTCTGGGGATGTTATATATACACAAACATACTCTCCACGAACTACTTGTTTTTATTTGCCTTCAAGACAATTTATCAATGATTAGACGTCGTGGAGTCACTGATTGGCCACCAACTTCTCCAGATCTTATTCCTTTTGATTTATTTAAAATGAAAAATCAAGAGATTAGTGGTGGCACTTTGAGTTAGCCTAAACAAAAACGATAATTCGTTGCTTTCAAATTTTTACCACTATTTAAAATTATTAAAATAATTTTTGAAGTGAAACTTCTTTAGTGAGTGTAGGCAGAAAAAATGAAACGCTTATCAAAGTGAAACGCTTATCAAAGTTGAAACGGTTATCAATGTGAAACGCACCTTTAATTAAGCATGTTCCAGTATAGCTAGAGGGTTGAAATTTTTAGGACATGTAGCCGAGGTAAAATGAGGATCCTGGACGAAAACTGGACCCCGTCCCCCCTCCCGTTTGGCCAGGAGAGGGAGGAGAAGAAAAACTAAAGTAATTAACTTTCAGAGAAGGAGAGGAACTGCGGGGTCGAAATGTTTATGGTAGGTGCGCCTCATGGGGCCTACCTTTGACCATATCTCCCATATACCGGGGCTCTAATTTTGAAAAAAAAAACCGTTTTTTCCCGCTGTCTCTGCAATGGAGCCTCGGATTGAAAATTTGACAAGCGATGATCCCGTGCACGGGATCATCATTGGGTGGAAGGGGTGGGGGGTGAGGGAATTATACCTAACTAACTAAACTTAACCCAACTAACCCAACTAAACCTAACCAAACTAACCCAATCCCACCTACCCGGATACCCAAAAATTTTCAAAATGATGCGAAAAAATTGAAAAATGTAATAAATTGTTCGGAGAGTTAATAAATGTATTATAAAATGAAATAAGAGAAAAAATTAATAAAAAAAAGTAAGAGAAACGCGGTTTTTGGCGAAAAAAAGGGGAAGGAGTTCAGCTACCACGTCGAGGATGGCAAAAATTGGAAAAGAACAAATGCTTTATGAAAAAAAATCAAACTTTTTTGAGAAAATGGGAAAAAATTGGAAAAAAAAAGAAAAACGTTCGGAAAGTTAATAAAAGTATTATAAAACAAAATAAGAAAAAAATTAATAAAAAAATCAAAATACAAAAGATTGTTCGGAAAGTAAATAAAAGTATTATAACCCCAAAAATAAGAAAAAAAATTAATAAAAAAAAAGAAACACATTTTTTGGAGAGTTAATAAGAGTATAAAACGAAAGAGAGAAAAAATAAAAAAAATAGAGAAACGCGGTTTTCGGCGAAAATATTGTTGAAAGAAAAATTAAAAAAATTAAAAAGTGTCGAAACCGGGGGAAATTGTTGAGAACAAAAAAGCTTTAAAAAATTTAAACCTAATTTCTTATATCTCTTTCAGAAGTTTCACTTCAGTTGTGTGCTTATAAAAGTTAGGCAAATAATTTTTTTTATAATAAACAGTTTAATGAACCACGAAAATAAAAATAATGTATTACAATTATTATTGGTGAATGTAGACACTTCAAATTATAGTGACTATATTTTATATTAAAACCTAAATGCCTTAAAAGGATGCCATGACTTTCATTTATATAGCTCAAAGTTTTGAAAAATAATTATGGTGAGCCCTGAAGATTACATCATATATTACCACAGTACAGGGTTATTCATTATAAATGGACACCTCCCTTAACTTGGTTATTTTTAAAGATAGAGAAATAATTTTTTTATCGACATGTAGGTAATCATCTTAATTTTTTTATTTGTAATGAAAATATTATACAGGGTGGCCCATAAGCAAATGTCAATATAAAATAACATTTTTTTAAATGGAACCCCCTGTATATTATTGCATTTTTGGATTCTACTTGATATTCTAAACATATTTTATGTATGATGTTATACCTCTAGAGTTAGTAGTTTCACAGCTATAAACGGTTGAAAATCGATACTTGGCTACTTTTCACTTTGGTAACAAGAAGGCCATTAAAAATGGAGTAAAATGAATTCCACATTCATATCTTAACTTTTCAAGAGCTATCTGATGGTGCTAACTGATGGTACCTGCCAAGGTACCAGATTTGGTACCCATGGTACCGCCTGCCAGTTAGCCCCATCAGATAGCACTTGAAAACTTAAGATAGGAATGTGAAGTTCATTTTACTCCATCTATAATGATCTTCTTGCTACCCAGGTGAAAAGTAGCCAAAGTACCGATTTTCAACTGTTTATAGCTGTTAAACTACTAGCTCTAGAGATGTAACATCATACATAAAATATGCTTAGAATTTCAAGTAGAATCCAAAAATGCAATAATATACAGGGAGTTCCATTTAAAAAAATATAACTTTATATTGGCGTTTGCTTATGGGATAACATTTTCATAACTAATAAAAAAATTTAGATGATTACCTACAAGTCGATAAAAAAATTATCGCTCTATCTTTAAAAATAACCAAGTTAAGGGGGGTGTCCATTTATAATGAATAACCCTGTATGTACAGGGTGTCCCATTTTCGATGATATTACGGGGTATCTCAGTTACGAGTAAAGATAGAGAGTTGCGGTTTTCGCAGTACTGTGCTACTTTTTTGTGAAAAGAACGATGATATAATCAAAATTTTCATAGCCCGCTTCGTTTCCGAGATACAGGGCGAAATTGAAAATAATGCATTTTGAGACCCCCCTCGTATCTCCGTTATCCTTTAACATATTGCAAAGCTAAAAACTTGCTCTTATATACTTTTTTACGTAGAACCCAGTGGCGTAGTCAGTTTTTTGCTGTGAGCTGTCAATTTTTAGCTATAAATCAAACTTATGTTTTTTTAAATGGAACACCCTGTATATTTTTCTTTCGTTTGAATGGAAATTTTATAAGCTTTTCAAAAATATATAATACATGATATGTATTTTAAATAACAAGCCTAAAATTCATAATTTCACAAAATGTATCTCTATGCGACACCCTTGATGAGTATAGTATAAGCATTATCTTTTAAACAACGTTATAAGTATTAGTAGGCAGAGATTATCAGGGCAATGGAATGATCATTTTTTTATTGGCAAGACCTGTCAGTGGCAACATTTATATTTTCTGTGTAATATTGTATTTTTTACGATGGTTGAAAACAAAAATTATGAATATTTTGAAAAATATGACATGTTAGTCTGCTTTATACAGAGCAATGAAAACTCCCGTGAAACTTCTCAATTTAAGAAGTTCTCAACTATTATTCAATATGTTTGTTTGAATATTCATTTACCTTTTGACTTATTTGGGTTTATTTTGTATTTAAGTATCATGTTAATTTATGGATATTCTGAAAGAAGACAACCTGGTCATTTAATGTTTTCCGGAATAAAGAGAACGTGGGACGTTTATCCGGCCCCTACCAAAAACGTATAATAAGGAAAATCGCGGTAAGGGCGGAGGCAACGTTCCTTGTTCTACCAATTTTTTTCATTATTCCGGAAAACATTAAAAGATCAGGATGCCTTTTTTCGGAATATCTATAAATTAAAATGATACTTAAAAAAATAAACTCAAATAAGTCAAAAGGTAAATGAATATCCAAACAAACTTATTGGAATATAGCTGAGAAGCTTCACGGAAGTTTTTATTGCTCTGTATAAAGCAGACTAGCATGTCATATTTTTCGAAATATTGATACCTAATTTTCATTTTGAGCCATCGTAAAAAATACAATATTACACAGAAAATAAACATTTTGCCACTGAAAGGTCTTGCCAATAAAAAATTACCATTCCATTGTTCTTAATAATCTCTGCCTGCTAATACTTATACCGTTGTTTAAAAGACAATGCTTATACTATTCTCATCAAGAGTGTCGTATAGAGACACATTTTGTGAAATTATGGATTTTAGGCTTATTATTTAAAATACATATCATGTATTATATATTTTTATAAAGCTTATAAAATTTCCATTCAAACGAAAGGAAAATATACAGGGTGTTACATTAAAAAAAAATACAAGAGTGTCGTATCGAGACACATTTTGTGAAATTATGAATTTTAGGCTTATTATTTAAAATACATATAATGTATTATATATTTTTATAAAGCTTATAATATTTCCAATCAAACGAAAGAAAAATAAACAGGGTGTTCCATTTAAAAAAACATAAGTTTGATTTATAGCCAAAAATTGACAGCTCACAGCAAAAATCTGATCACGCCACTGGATTCTACGTCAAAAACTGTATAAGAGCAATTTTTTAGCTTTGCGATATGTTAAAGGATAACGGATATACGAGGGGGGTCCCAAAATGCATTATTTTAAATTTCGTCCTGTATCTCAGAAACGAAGCGGGCTATGAAAATTTTGTTTATGCCATCGTTCTTTTCACAAAAAAGTAGCACAGTATTGCGAAAACCGCAACTCTCTATCTTTACTCGTAAGTGAGTTACCCCGTAATATCATCGAAAATGGGACACCCTGTACATAGTGTAGTAATATTTCTCTCATTAATTGCGGTAAAAATCCAGCTATTTTCATTCTCGTCTCGTTGTAGTAATTTAACCACCCTTTTTATGACAATATTCTTTATACCATTGTCCTCCGGAAAGGGCGAAAAAAGCCACATGTAAGCCTGTTTTATCCAAAAGTAATACATTTTTGACATTAAGTTGGTTAGAGGAGCTTTACGTACACTTATTGAGCTTGAAACAAGTTATTACATTTTATATAATATATATCTTGTATGTGTATAATGGATTCTAATTCCAATACTTTTATACTTTTTTTTAGCAAGGGTGCCTATAATTGCCCAGATTACTAAACAGTCCATTTTTATCTTTTTAGTTCAGTGGATGTTTCTTTTTATTATTTGTTTTCTCTATTTAATTGGTTGTTTTTTTAACTTAATTCGAGCTCTTAAAAGTTTAGTGTAAAAAAGGAGACAACCATGTAAATTAGAACAATTAACCTTATCATAATTGTTACTGCCTAGTAGAAGTTAATTGCGGCCATCATAAATGCAACATAAGTTTCGTGAATTTATGAATTAATTTTCTTTTTGACATTTGAATTCGGGAATCGATTGTCATTTGGACTTGGTGCAATAACACAACTGCAAAAGGACCAAGTGCTTACAAAATTTTAGCTCGTGACGTATTGCATTTGGGCCATTGCTATTTGAAGCTTTCGGGTGGAAGGGTAATCGCAATCCAGGCGCAAGTTCATGCAACGTTGCCGGACTACTACGATAGTAGCGAATATTAGGATGCCCGTATGTAAAGAATGTATCTCTTACATTACAATTTCTGCATATCGTAAAAAACATATTTCCGTAAGGTGTTCTTTCCCCTTTCTATAATGTGGTATTTCGCAATTTATTTATTTGATAATCTAAGACTACTACACTGTTCGGGCACTTTCCTAACATAATGGGAACAAGTAAATAAGTACCTACGTTTTAAACTTCGTGCATTATTACTAACCATCTTTCTAAATACGTACATACATATGTATTAGATATATTATTCATATTATGTATCATCTATAATATATACACAGACATCTTGATTTTACATATCTACATATTTAAAATCATACGCGCTAATTATTAACCAAACTCTACTGTAATTTCCTTATACAACTGGCAACAGCGAAGAAAACAAACGAGATCAGTTTGCGATTCCCCCGGTTGTTGCAAATGGCACATAACACATGGTGTTATCTTGTCACATTTTTGTTAATTCGGAAGTTTTATGTGCTAGTGAGTGTGTGACAGTTGTACCTAATATTTCGTTGTATATTTAGGTATACAATTTATATTGTTAGGTGTATATTTTTAAATACGTAAACTATATATTTCAGAAACACCTGCTCCTTGGCGGCATCTTGACGGTTTGTGTTCTCTTTCATTGTGTAGTACGTCATATTTATAACTTTTGTTGTGTTTAATTGAATATTTTTCCGGTACTTTTGTGGTAACTTACTGTAAGTAATTATGCGTTTGTGAAGAGCCTTCCGCCTTCATCTGAAGAAAATCTAAGAGGAACGCTCTTCAGAAGTCAGCCATTGCGATCAGCAGTGCTGTCGTGGTGGAACAGTTTTCTACCAGAGTCATTTTGAGTCTCAGGCAGTACCTTTTTGAGTCTGGTGTGTTGTTTGGTGCCCGGACTCGCTCCGTAACTGGGATTTTGATAGTTTTTCGTCGCAGGCGAGTCGCTTTCGATTTTTTTTTGTGGTCGACATTTTGATCCAGCCTCCAAAATTAGAAATAAATTAAGAACCGTCTATCTTAATTTATTTCTAATTTTCTTTGCAGGGATTTTGTCACGTCTGCCTTTTGTAGCAGCTTGACCGGTTTGGACGGCACTAGATTTTAAAATAAACCGTAAATAGGTAAAATAATCATAATAATCATAATCATAATCATAATTTATTGGTGCTAAACAAACAAATGTTACGCAGGTCAAAAGTACAATAGTGTACAATAATCAATAATTAATTCTGACTCAAAAATCTACATCATTTCTTAAGTCAAATGTTTGTGAACCATAAAAAACTTAAAAATGCTAAAATATTTTATCAACCATTATAGAGTTTGAAATTATTTAAAATATATAAGTTATTAAAATGTACATGTGGAAGTACAAATTACATTGGAAAATTACAAATACAAACAAAACATATAATTTATATTAAAATTGAGGAAATCATCAATATCATAGAAGGAATTTTTAATTAGAAATCTCTTGATTTTTCCTTTCATTAAGTTGATTGGCAAAGACCGGATTTCATTAGGAATCTTGTTAAAAATTTTAACTGCCAAAAACTCTGGTCGACTTTGACAGTTTCCTAGCCTGCAGTAGGACATGCCCAGGTCATTTTTATTCCTAGTGTGGTGTTCATGTACATCTGATCAAGTGGAAAATTGAGATATATTTTTTTTATGAAAAGAATACAATGTAGTATAAAAACCCAAGGAAAAGTTAAAATTTCAAGGTTGATAAATGCTTCTCTGCAGTCATCCCTGGAACCAAGGTCTGATAGCGCTCTGATGGCCCTTCGCTGTAGTTCAAAGACTCTGACCGCCAACGATGCACTGCCCCAGACTATTATCCCATATGACATAACAGAATGGAACAGTGAATAGTACGCAGTCAGTAACATCTCCCCTGAGACACTATGACAGAGTCTCCGAAGCATGAATAAGGAAGTTCGAAGCCTACTTGACACATTGTCTATGTGCTTATCCCATCTCAATTTAGGATCAAGATATATTCCCAAAAATGTAACCTCGGGAGAGTTAGAAAAAGCATCGATGTTACGGAGAGAAAAGGCCATTCTTTGTGTCTTTGCAATATTTAGCTGAAGCCTGTTTGCGTTGAACCAGTCCTCTGCCTCCAACTGTGCCACCCCTACCCTCTCTATAAGATTTTCTAAATTTTCCCCAGATAGTGAAAGGGTGGTATCATCCGCAAAAAGAGTGTATGAGACTTGGCCCCCATTTGGTGGTAGATCATTAATAAACATTAAGAATAGTAGTGGCCCTAAGATAGACCCCTGTCGGACACCTACTTTAGCCTTCATCTCTAGCGAGTGATCCAACCCTGCCCTCACTACCTGCGTACGATTACTAAGCTAAGAGTGGAGAGATGTTATACTTTCTTTATTGAATTTGTAGAGCCTTAATTTACCAAGGAGAATGGCATGAGTGACACAGTCAAAAGCCTTGCTCAAATCACAAAACAAGGCCATCAAGTGCATCCGGTTTTCATAACAATCCATGATGTTTGAGATTAAGTTGAGAACTCCCATTGTGGTATTCCTGCCCTTCCTAAAACCAAATTGATTCTCAGAGAACAAATTGTTACCTTCAAAGTATTCTATAATCCTGAGGGCCATACATTTTTCGATAACATTTGAGAATTTAGGCCGAAGAGAAATTGGTCTGTAGTTCACCCTTCTTAAAAATTGGTGTAATTAATGCCTTCTTGAAAACTTTAGGAAAGATACACTGTTTTAAACATAAGTTTACAAGTTTAGTTAGAGGATATATTAATATATTTCTAACAGACTTTAATAATCGCACAGAGAGTTTATATATATCATTTTAGTTTTTTGTTTTTTAAGTTGTTAATAATGTCTCTCGCAGTGTTGAAAGAGACATCCTTAAAGGAAACCTCTGATACGGGCAGTCTTATGACTTCAAGGCTGGAAAGAGGATTAGTCTGAGTGGATATATCATGAATTATTTCATTAGGTATATTGACAAAGAAGTGATTAAAATTTTTATTAGATCAGATATTGGGGTTGATGCTCTGTTTTTTGCCCCTTCCCCTGTGACTATTTATGATATCCCACATGCATTCTGAAGAGGATATGAGGTTATCATTCGCTTTACGTTTGGCATCTTTGACCGCGCTAGTGTACAATATTCTGAACCTTTTGAATTCTTGTTGGTAATACCAACTGTGTCGTATTGTTCACAAACTTCCTTCAAGAAAGACAGATGATTTCTCACATCACCCAATGAGTCCTAGAACCATGGAGCTCTGTGAGGTTGGTTGTTTTTTGCATGGTATGTCTTTTCTGGGAAAGAATGCAGAACCTGACACGATCAACAAACTTCTCAGCTAAATCTTCCACAGTATCTTTGTCATCAAGGAAAGACCAGGAACAAGTTTCTAATGTATTATGAAAATTAAGAAGATCGTACTGAGTAATTGGCCTGAAAGTTATAGGTTCGGACTTACCCTAACAACTAGAGTTAGAACTTGTCTCAAAATATAAGACCTGCCCAAATGATCTGAAAGGCAAAGGTCAACAACCTCAGAATGAATGGAATCCAATGAAAAATTTATGAAAACATTGTCCAAGCAAGTAGCATCTCTAGTGTTGTTAAAAATTGATGCCTTAAATCCCAGACTAGCCAACAGATCACAGAGATCATTAGCTTCTCTCTGATCAGTCCCGAAAGAGACATTAAAATCCCCCGCCAAAACAAATTTCTTACTTTGTCCAAGTTTTTCTATGATGTTTTCCACTGCCTCCAGAAAAATGCGAAAGATACCAGATGGTGATCTTTAAAAAACAATTACATAAAACTCTAATGAATTTAAATATATTCAATGTGTTTTTCTTGGTAAAATTCAGAGACTGTATTTACTTCAACAAAATCAAAACTATTATTAACTAAAATTAATGTACCTCCTCCCTTGCAAGAAGTTCGTGTTGAACAGGCTCCCAATTGGTACCCTGCTAAATTAAATGAACGCAATTCATGCTCACAGAGCCAGTGTTCTGTGAGTCCTATCAGTGAGAGTGATTTGTCGACCACTCCTGCTTCAAAAGAGTCTATTTTTTGGCGAACGGAACGAGCATTATAATGTAGTAAACTCACTCTATTTGGTTTGACGGCTGGTTCATTTGACCCTTGTTCTTGATGTGGACCTGAGCTCTGGAGTTTCCTCTTTTGCTGCGGATTTGAAGGTTTAAAAAATGATTTAGAATAGCTCCCATGGGCCAAAGGCTAGCCTCCAGATAACTTGCCTTCTTTTCATCAGGAACCTGAGCTTCTTTTGTTGTTTAGAGTTTTAATTTTTTCACATCTACACCCCTCATCCAAATGTGGTGATTTAAGGAAATTTAGGATTGCATATGCCTCAACTTCAGGAGCAAATCCTGAAAGAAATATGTAGCCCTTTTTTGGGGCGATTTTGTGGCCGGGGATGCATTCATTTGTACCCAACAATGGTTTGGGTCGTTTTTCCTGTACATGATTTTGTCTTCTTCTCCTGGTTACCAGATTGCAACCAGATTCGGCATCAATATCTTCCTGGTTTTTGTAAAGGTGGCTTGATTTTCCCTCATTTTCCTTGCTTAAGGGGCCACTATTTATGAAAATATCATCGTCATCAATGTTTATTACATTTACGTGATTTTCAATCTCTCTCGTTTTCTCTTGGCCTTCCCTCCCGGAATTGTGATTTGAGATTTCGTTAAGGTCTGTCTCCACGAGTTGATTAACGTTTTCCGTTTTGCGGTTGCTACTGTTGCTAATATTTTTGGTGTGGCCATATGTTGACTGTTTTGGAACTAAGTGAACAGCTGATTTCTTGTTAATGTTGGTAGGACTGATGCTCAAATGCGGGTGAAGGGGAGGAAATGTTTGTTGTTGTTTACCTTTGTATTTTTCAGGATTTACCATTGTTTCCCGATTTTTCCACATATAATTCACTTTTTCTTTTAGGAGACAGTATCTCTCTTCCAGACTTCTTAGTTTTTCTTGTAGATTAGCAATGATCAAATCTTTCTCTTCAGCTTTACCAGATTCATCGGCAATGCCAGCAGTCACGGAATGCGACGTTTGATGGATACAAATTGCCGATTTTTTAGCAGCAGCTTGCCTCAAACAGGAAATATTTCGGTACATTTTACACATTGCACTGGGTTCTCGCAACTTATTTACAGTGAGTTAGTCTGCATAATTTCTTAAATTTAAAATCTTCTTTTTAACTTTATTCACTCCCAGTTTCTTCTAATCCGCATCAACACTAAATAAATCAAATTATAAGATATTAAAGAGTGTGACAAGATGCTTAAACTCTACGATATTCGCAAGACTCTTGCGAAAACGTTTAAACCTCATAAAAGCTTGAGAGTTAAACTTAATAATAACCTTAAGTCTCGCTTGATAGTTTTCCTTACAACTTTAAGTGGATTGATTATTGAATTACACATATCCAGACTGAAAACTCCCGAACTAACATCGAAGGCGTCGAAGAAAATTGGATTTAGAGTTTGATAAAGTGCGATGTTGGTTGGCCATTTAAACTAAACCATAGCCATAAAACTTGTTCAAACACACACACAATGAAACCATATTATTTGAGGCAACGACATCTAATGAAAAGCATACGGTATGCAAACCAGGTGCAAGCAAGGAATTAATAGTTTCAGAAATAACTGGGGCAAGTTTCTCTGGCGGGCGTAATTATTTTCAACCCCTCAGCTTAGCATTAATATCTTAATTTCCACACCTCCATAGACACTTATTAGATGCCGTAGTGTGACGGAGAGACTTGGATTTATAATAAAATTTGCATTTTCTTAATAATCCGCGCACTTTACTGAACAAATATGCACTCAGTATGTATAGAGTGGCAAAAAGTATTGTTTATTGTAACTAACTTGTAACCGACCTAAAGAACTTTTATAATAGTTTTTGCACTTAGCTATTGAAGGAAGACATCCTTTACGGCTGCTATGGATGATGTCAAATTTTGCACTTCAAATAAATACCCTGTATAAGTTCCTTGACAGCTGTATAACAATATTCTTTTGCTAATTTGAAATATTTTTTAACATATGCAATGTATTGGATTTAAAATAAATACGGTGGCAGCAGTTTTATTCCTTTAAATGTCCGATATCCAGTGTCACCCTTAAAGCGTGGCCTATATCAACTGCCAATCAAGTTTGACATCTGTTCGTGTGTCATTTATCATCCTCGTATTATAGGTATGTAAATTTTTAGCTCAATTTCAAATAGATAAAATAGACAATAACAAATGAGGCGTTTCGAACACGTGGATGAAAAATAACTTATGACGTTCCGGGAATGACAAGTGACAGATCTTAAACTTAATAGACAGCTAATAGATAAAAAAAATAACGTAGCCTCTAACGGCGAAATAAGCTTCCACATGGGGCGTATGGTTGCAGAACCAGTCACCTATCTCTACTACCATAAAATTATTTTTATGGGATATCTGCAATTTACTATACCAAAGCTTTTTCACACGCTGTATTCTACAGGATGCTGCAAAATTCTACAGACAAAACTGCACAGACGGTTTGTTAGCCATATCAAAGTAAGCAGTTATTATAGATACAGATATGCAGATGCAACCAAAAACATTTAACCTAAAGAGACCCGACAACTCATTCATAAAAATCTGAAATCTTGCAAAAATATCAACAAAACGATTGTCCCGCCTCCTTATATTTTTATGTATGGTGTACAAACTTTTGTCAAACTTCGTCCCCACTACTATAGTTCAAGTCGGAAATAATAGTCAGTGACTCATTTTTAGTTTTAAGGCGCGCCTCGAGGGGTAAGGGAAGAGAGAAGGAAATTCCAGCGGCGGATACAATTGCTTTGTAAATTAATATGTTATAATAACTATATAATGGAATAGTAATAAGTAAACTTAGGCAAATATCCACTTAAAAAAATAAAGTTTATGCACATAAATATGCATGATTTTAGTCTAAAATATGCAAAAAAACGTATATTCAAAATTATTCCTAAATCTAGTAATAAGCAACAAAATTGTACTACAAACAAATAGTAAAATATTCATTAAGGCTAGGAAAAAAAGAGTCATGGATGATAAGGGGTTTTTCTTATCATAAAATACCATATTGAAAGTTGCATCGAAAGTTTACATCAAACATCAATAAAACTTTAAGTTTACTACTCGTTATCGGAGGTTCCCAAGCGGTAACCCATCCAAGTACTAATCACGCCCGACGTTGCTTAACTTCAGCGATCGAACGAGAACTGGCATTTTAAACGGCATTATAAGATCCTTTACACAAATAGTGCACTATATAAAAATCGGCCTTTCCTATTGGCCGATCCGCATGGCCTTCTGCTCGCTTCGTTCGCTACGGGGGCTCAAGGAAAGGAAACTAACCAGGTGCTAACCCAAACTAACCCAAGACATACCCAAAATCAAGGAAAAAACTGTTTAGAAACATTGTCTTAAAAAGAATAATAAAAAAAGCAACGGGGTTTGAACCCGGGCCGTCCAGGTGAGACCCAGTTGTCTAAACATCTACACCAAGAGACCTCTTGATAGAAATCGTTTGCATCACGAAGACATATTGTAATACGAGATGAATCAACCAATAGGAGAGGTCGATTTTTACATAGTGCATTATTTGTGTAAAGGATCTTAAAAAGCTTTTCAACGTGCTATGGTCCTTACCTGTGCATTTTAGCATGTTCATAGAATAAAAACAAAAACATTCGCATTTATAATATTAGTTAGGATTCTTTAATAATACGTACGGGCAGCTTCGGAGCGGATTAATTCACTGCACAAATTCGACACGAAAATCTAATGCCACCAGGAATAACATCAACATATGAACACAGGATATTTACCTTATAATCTTGGGCCGACATCCTTTGATTTGGGACAATCAATAACCAGCTTTTTCAAATTTTACCGCTTTAAGCGTCTGGGCATCTGAATAATACTTTTGACAGTTCGTATAATTAAAAATAATAATATGCTTTTTTATCGCCTAAAATCCGTTTGAAACGATTTTAAATGGCAAAATTGTATACAGTACTGTCCTACCGGCTAGAATCGGTTTACACATTTACTTTCCATTTGCCGAGATTTATCCTCATACCGCCGCGTAAGAAGTTTACACATCAAAAACTCAAGGGCATTCAAGATCAAATTACCTCAATGTCATTCAAGGTAAAAGACACCACAAAACAGTCCCAAGGACCTTCAAGGTCATACATGCTTGGAGCAATCCCAAGGTCATATGCGCGACCTTCAACAAAAACTCAAGGACATTCAAGGTAAAATGTCAAGGACATTCAAGGTGAAATTAGGCCAATGTCGTTCAAGGTCGAATACACTTAAGACCAAGTGGGCGAGGTTTATCTCAAAGTCACCGGAGGGGGTGAGGGGGCAAAAAGTTGGAGGGGGAGAATTGAGGCCGCCTAAAGCACTCTACTTAATTCACTGCATACTTTCGACACGAAAATCTACAAAGCTTGTTCTTTTACCAGCTACTCATCTTGGGCCGACATCCTTTGATTTGGGAAGGTCAATAACCAAATTTTGCAAATTTTAGAAGAGGGCTATGACTCAATATTGTTTTAAACGTCTGGACATCTGAATTATACTTTTGACAGTTCGTTTAATTTAAAATAATAATATGCTTTTTTATCTTCTAAAATCCGTTTTAAAACGATTTTAAATGACACAATTGTATAAAAATCACAAAATTCGGACTTTTTTAGGACGATAGCCGTGGCTTCAGACGAATTTGTCGTGGATTTTGAAGCGAAAATGCATTTTAAATTCAACCGTCCATTAAAAAAAACAAACTTATAGATGGAAAATTATAGAAGAGGGCCATGACTGAATATTGTTTTAAAAGTCTCGGCATCTGAATAATACCTTTGACGGTTCGTTTAATTTAAAATATGCTTTTATATCATCTAAAATCCGTTTAAAACCGATTTAAATGGCCAAATTGTATAAAAATCCTTCACCGGCTTATAATGTCACAATCGGTTTACACATTTTCCCCCATTTACCGAGATTTACCCTCATACCGCCGCGTAAGATGTTTACACATCAAAAATGTGCAGATATGAAAACCGAAAAAATTACCCTTCACTTTTAGATAGGAAAATCTATTAACATAATATAATTATAGTCAAAAGCGATCTTATCGTGCGGGTCCAAAGGTCACAATTTTCAGTAAAAACTTCATTTGTGGCAGATTTTGCGTGTAAAATCTGTCAAAGTAATGACATTTAATGAAAAATAATAATAAATAAAAAATAAATAAATAAATAAATAATAAATAAAAATGTGACCTTTGGACCCGCACGATAAGACCGCTTTTGACTACAGCCATAACGTTACTGTAATATTTTTAACCTGTTCTGATTCTGTTTAGCCCGTTTTGGCTATTTCTAGTCACTTTTGGTTAGTCGTTCAAACAACTTTCCGTTACTTCCAACTTATTAATGTGTAAACATCTTACGCGGCAGTATGAGGGCAAATCTCGGCAAATGGGACGAAAATGTGTAAACCGATTCTAGCCGCTAGGGCGGTATTATATCCAATTTGTTATTTAAAATAATTTTAAATGGATTTTAGATGATAAAAAAGCATATTTTAAATTAAACGAACAGTCAAAATTATTATTTATTAATTATTATATTCGCAGTATCTTTGGATCCATAGCACAGCTTATTTTTAATGGACGGTTGAATTTAAAATGAATTTTCGCTTCAAAATCCACGACAAATTCGTCAGAAGCCACGGCTATCGTCCTAAAAAGTCCAAATTTTCGGGTTTTTATATAATTTTGTCATTTAAAATCGTTTTTAAACGGATTTTAGATGATAAAAGAGCATATTATTATTTTAAATTAAACGAACTGTCAAAAGTATTATTCAGATGCCCAGACGTTTAAATCAATATTGAGTCATAGCCCTCTTCTAAAATTTGCAAAATTTGGTTATTGACTTTCCCAAATCTAAGGATGTCGGCCCACGTTTACTAGGTAAATAAGCTGTGTCCATATATTGATGTTATTCCTGATGGCATTAGATTATCGTTCTCGAATTTGTGCAGTGAATTAATCCACTCCGAAGCTGCCAGTAAGTATTATAAAATAATCCTAACTAATATTACAGATGCGAATGTGATTGTTTGTTTGTTTCTTAAGCTTTCACGCATAAACTGTTCCGATCATCATGAAATTTTGTACAAATATTTTCAAGAGTATAGTAAAGAACATAGGACACTTTTAGGTTTTATCCGAGGCTTCGTTCGCGTTGATTTTTTATTATTTTAAACTTGGTTATTAAACCTAATTTTTATCCTATGACCAAGGTAAAACGCAACAATGGCCATAGCATGTTAAAAATGCCAGTTCTCGTCCGATCACGAAGTTAAGCAACGACGGGCGGGGATAGTGCTTGGATGGGTGACCGCTCGAGAACACAACGTGCTGCTGTCGTTTTTTTACAACCGATGTCGTTAGAGGATAGGTTTACACATCAGTGTCTCGACTACTACCAGACTCGCTCAATTTTTTTTTAGTCATTTGAACTGATTCCGATACGTTATAATCAAATTTAATCTTTTCGTTTTGATTAGTTTTAACTTACTTTAATTTTTGCAATCTATTCCGATACGGTTTAGCCCGTTTTGGTGCTTTTGGTTACTTGTGATTAGTTTTCGTTAGTCATTCAATCAGCTTTCGGTTAGCTTTAGTTAGTTTTAAATTATTTTAGTAATTTGAACCGGTTCCGATACGTTATGGTTAATTTTAGTTAGTCGGCAAAATTCGGTTAATTCAGGTTCATTTCACCTTATAAGCTTAATATTTTTAATCCGTTCTGATATGTTTTAGCCCATTTTGGTGCTTTTGGTTACTTTTGGTTAGTCGTTCACTTTCGGCTAATTTCAGTTAGTTTTAATTTATTTTAGTTATTTGAACCGGGTCCAAAACGTTATGACCAATTTTAGTGTTTTTGGTTAGTCACCAAAATAAGGTTAATTTGAATTAGTTTCATATTACTTCAATATTTTTAATTTTTTAGATACGTTTTAGCCCGTTTTGGTGCTTTTAGTTACTTTTGGTTAGCTTTGGTTGGTTATTCAATCAATTTTCGGTTACTTTCAGTAACTTTCAATTTATTTGAGCCATTTGAACCGATTCCGATACGTTAAAACAATTTAAACGTTTTTGGTTAATAATGTAGGTCGTCGCAAAAATTCGGTTAATTTGGGTTAGTTACTTATTTTATTCTTAATTTGTTCCTATACGTCTTAGTCCATTTTGGTTACTCTTGATTAGTTTTGGTTCAACATCTTTTGGTTAAGTTTAGTTAGTTTTAATTTATTTTAGTCATTTGAACCGGATTCGATACGTCATATCCAATTTTGATGTTTTTGGTTAACTTTAGTTAGTCGCCAAAATTCGGTTAATTGTTAGTTTCAACTTGTTTTAGCCCCTTTTGATGCCTTTGGTTACTTTTGGTCCATTTTGGTTAGTCGTTCAATCAACTTTCGGTTAATTTCAGTTAATTTTAATTTATTTTAATCATTTGAACCAGTTCCGTTACACTATAACCAATTTTAGGGTTTTTGGTTAGTCATCAAAATTCGGTTAATTTAAGTTAGTTTTAACATAGTTCAATATTTTAAATCCATTTCGATGCGTTTTAGCCCGTTTTGATGCTTTTAGTTACCTACTATTGGTTAGTCGTTCAGTCAAGTCTCAGTAAAGTTCAGTTAGTTTTAATATATCTTAGCCATTTGAACCGGTTCCGGTACGTTATAAGCAATTTTAATGGTTTGGGTTAGTTTGGGTTAGTCGCCAAAATTCGGTTAATTTGGGTTAATTTTAACTTACTTCAGTATTTTTAATCTATTTCGATATGTTTTACCCGTTTTGGTGCTCTTAGTTACTTTTGGTTAGTTTTGATTAGACATTCAATCACCTTTCGATATCATAAGCAATTATAATGCTTTTGGTTAGTCACCTAAATTCGGTTCATTTGGGTAAGTTTTAACTTACTTCAATCTTTTTAATCTTTTCGATATGTTTTAGCCCGTTTTGGTGCTTTTAGTTATTTTTGGATATTTTCAATCGTTTTTCGGTTACTTCCAATTAGTTCCAATTTATTTTAGTAATTTGAACCGGTTCCGATACGTTATTAGCAATTTTAATGTTTTTGGTTAGTTTTGGTTAGTCACTAAAATTCCGTTAATTTGGGTTAGTTTTAACTTACTTCAATATTTTAAATCTATTTCGATACGTTTTAGCCCGTTTTGGTGCTTTTCATTAGTTTTGGATAGTCGTTCAATACACTTTCGGTTAGTTTCAGTTAGTTCCAATTTATTTTAGTAATTAGAACTGATTCCGATACGTTACAATCAATTTTAGTTTAAATAAACAAGCTAACACGATCTCTCACGGGTACGACGTCATGAATGTGGCAAATGTAGCATGCATTTTTTCACGATTTGAGGCCCTATTTAGGAAAACAGAAACATTTTCATTGTTAAAACAAAACGATATCCTAAACCCGCAAGCGCGACTATGCAACAGATCTCTCACAGGGTACATGCTCGTTTACTGTTGCAACGTTGCGACCTCCGCCCGACGGTCGTAAAATATCAGTATATTTACGACCGTCGATCGCGAACCTCTGTTAAAGTACAGCTGCTTCAAATGATCCGCGTAACGCGCGTATACGGGCCACAATGAATTTGGCAGCGGTGCACGTTTTGTGCCGGAACTCTGTGTCCGCATTTAGAATAAGCGGCATTTTGCGAGCATTTCATACCAGATTTATTGTTAAATATTAAATATTACTTTAAGCCGCTCACGATGGTCTGTTTTCGAACGAGTGACTGACGTCACTGACTATTATTTCCGTCTCAAGGTATAAATGTAGTATTGCCCGCCCCCGCCAGAGCGAAAGCAAGGACAGTTCATAGACGTAGACTTTGAAAATGTGAGTCCATCATAATAATAATTTCAATAAAGTAAATACGTTTAATTTGAAATGATGGTATTTATTCGAGTGCATTATTTAAAACATATTTATGTTTTATTTATAGTGTGTGGGTTAGATATGGGTTCTGAA